>CAHIKZ030005121.1:3827500-3942500 GCA_903632075.3 Acanthosepion pharaonis
TTCCTACCAGAAGAAACAGCAAGCCTTCTACCAGAAGAAAAAGCAAACATCCTGTCTGAAGAAACATCATGCTTCCTACCAGAAGAAACAGCAAGCCTCCTACCAGAAAAAAAACAACAATACCCCTGGCTGAAGAACCATCATGCTTCCTACAAGAAGAAGCAGCAAGCCTCCTAGAAGAACAAACCTACCTAAAAACCACATGCTTCCTACCAGAAGAAACCACAAACTTCCTACAAAAAGAAACAACAAATAGCCTCCTACCTGAAAAACAACATGCCTCTTACCAGAAGAAACACCCAGCCTTCTACGACATTGTACAAACGACACCACGAGCATCCTATTTTCTATGAATATTGTTTATTTCACATCATGAGATTTTTGATATTGAAAGGTCAGCTAAAGTAATCTTCATTAAACCTACAAAATGTCGGTCTTCACTCATGATAGACAATTGTATATGTATACCTGTCCAAGTTGAGTATATTATCCCTTCAATATATTCTTGATAACCATGGAATTCAAAGACAAGAAAAATATGGGTGGGATAACGTGCGATTAATTGTTGAGTATTATGGTCTTAATAATGTGATTATATAAAAAAACAAGTGGATGTTTAAATAAAGAATACAACACAAAACAGCATGTATTCCTTATATATTTAAATATCTCTTTTCAAAAATTATTTACTTGGGCCTACGACTGAAATTATTTACTTGTATTCAACTAGTTTCATGTTGTCATCAGTAACCTTTTTATTTCACTCACTTTTTGCGAAACAATTTGCAACGCGCCTCAAATTTGATTTATGAATGTAACGCCAATATTGAACCATACATTAGACTGGAAAAAAGTGTCATTCCAAATTCTAAGTAAATTGCTAAAAAATAGAAACGTTTCGACGGAGACAATGGGAAGAGGGCCAAACGGATATGTAATATCAGTTATCCTCTATGATTGTGAATGTCGAATATTTTCTGATGATGAATAAAAGACTGGAGTCCAGCGAAATGTGGTTCTACAAATAGATGCTAAAGAATACCATGGAGGGAGCACGTAAGCAACGAGGAAGTCTTAAGAAAAAATCGGAACAAAAAGTATGATTACATTCAGAATCAAAAAGAGACAGAATTTCTTGGAGCCTAATGAGTGAATCGACACAGCGATTGGGAAAAATAAACAAGCCTCCGACGAGAATAAACAACAAGCCTCCAACGAGAAGAATCAACCAGCGTCCTACCAGAAGAATCAACAAGACTCTTACCAGAATAAACAAGCAGCCTCTTATGAGAAGAAACAAAACGCCTTCTACCAGAAGAAACGATAACCCTACCTGAAGAATCAACAATCTCCTAACAGAAGAAACTACAAGTCTCTTACGAGAAGAAACAATAATCCCCCGACGAGAAGAAAAAATAAGCCTTCTACGAGAAGAAACAAAAGTCCTCCCAGAAGAAACAACAAGCCTCTTACCAGGATAAAAAAACAAAAAACAGCCTCCTATCAGAAGAATTTGTTCGATTCGATCACGTAAAGAGGGATGAATAGTAAAAACAGAAATTTTACTAAGATCTACAAATTATAGAATATTGTAGAAAACCAGGGTCGAGGGAATCCTGAAGGTCTACGCACACAGGAGAAAAAACAAAACAAAAATATGTTTTTAATTATCTTTATCTTGAAACATTTTTTAACAAAATAGTTTTCTTATGCACACTCTTATCTATCATTCTAGTACGAAATTGATTTTTTCTTTCTTAACCTTTTCTTCCAAAGATGTGTGTAGTGAATTTGATATTATTTCTCTTCGAGTTTCATGTACTAGCCATTGTAGTTGTTGTTGCTATTGCTGGAAGTCTTCAAAGGATGAGTGTTTTGCTATATGGTAAAGTTTTGATTGTGTAGCGTTATGTATAGTCTTCTTCAACATCATGAATCTATTTTAATTATTGGTCTAAGAAAACGGAACTATATGGCTAATGCGTTAGACATCTCTCAACGGGACTTAGGAAATGTATGACATTCACATGACTGGAGTACCGGCAATACCTAAAAAAGAATACAGATATATATATATATATATATATATATATATATATATATATATATATATATATATATATAGATAGATAGATAGATAGATAGATAGATATGAAGAGTGAGACATAAAGATAGTAAATAGATAGACATAATGTGCGATATATATATATATATATACTGTCGGAAAAAAAAACCTTAGGTGTTTTGGCTTGTAAATGAACAAACCAATGCCTAAGGAAAATAAGGACAAAAGAAAGAACTAAAACTTGTAAGTGAGGCGAAAACAATTGTCCAGTATTCAAGCTCAGAGTCCAAAGAAAAAACAACACCAAAACGAGTAAAGCAAAAGTAAATAAGTAAAGTTCTCAACAGACTAAGTAGAGCAAATCTAACTCTGAATCTAAAGAGCCAGGTAAACCTACCAAGGTTTCACCTACGTTGATCATCAGGGTACCTCGGCCAAAGAGGTAAAATTGGAATAGAATATATATAGCCTACAACATAAAAACAACCATCACCAGGTGAATAATCAAAAAAAGCAGCAACTCAACAACGGGGATAGGGGTGGGGCTTAATTCATATTTATTCAATAACAAAAAAAGAGAAAAAACAAAACAAAAACAAACCTATTCTAGTAAACAGCGTTTCCTATGTCTACACTTACTCAGGGTTTCCGATTTTAGATTTTAGTTTATAGAAAGCGATGGCTAAGTTTCCTTCTGTGTACAGTGATAGATAGGTTTGCCTGGCTCTTTAGGTTCATAGTTATAGATAGATAGATAGATAGATAGATAGATAGATAGATAGATAGATCAACATGAAGATTGAGATATACAAATAGACAGACTGACATACAGATAGATATATAGATAGATCGGCATGAAGATTGAGACTTATAGATAGATAGACATATCGACAGATAGATAGATAGATAGATAGATAGATAGATAGATAGATATGAAAATACTGTGACAGATAGATAAATAGATATGAATAGTGAGACATACAGCTAAATAAATAGAGATAGAGAGAGACATAGAGAGATAGACATCTCTCAACGAATCTGAGAAAATGTCTGACATTCACATGAGTCTAGATTTGACAATGCAGTTTTAAAAAATCTTGTGTTCTTAGGTTAAGGTTCAGTGACCATAATCTTCATTAAGCGTACAAAATGTTGGTCTTAACTCATGATAGGCTATCTTATATGTATACCTATCCTAGTTAAGTATATTCTGCCTACAATATATTCTTGATAAACATGATATTCAAATGAATGCTTCCACCCATTGGACTTGAACCATAACAAGCATGAACTCAATGCTTGAGGACTGTGCACAATCCAGGTCCTCAAGGTTGGTAACGCGGTCCTTCCAGCAAATTCCGAGTATGGAACGGAGAGCTCACATATGGAATTTCCCCAGCTTCTTGATTTGTTTGCGACCCAGTGTCCATATTCACAACCATCTAGAAGGGAGGGCAAAACTACTGCATTGCACACATTCAGCTTTGTAGTCAGCCTAATGTTGTGTCGAGTGATCACTCTGTTGCCTGACTTGATTTGAAGATTCTGGCATCAATTTCATCGTGCAAGGACCCTTGGAGAGATTTATGAGGCAGGCATAATATCTATCTCACGCACGGTGAATACTAGACCCGGCTTCTTTAATATTTCCCCTTTTCTAGCAAGATTAATGCTCGACAAACGGACATATATGTTTTAGATTAAAATAAAATTCTTTTCATTTTTCATTCAAAATACTCTATTTTCGGAATACGTCTTCACAACATCGAAACGGAACGCTGATCTTGAAAAATTTCAGTTGTCTGTTTTGATCAGTCTTACTCTTATGTCCATCGTCTTTTCATGTTGAATTGAATATAGTTTAATATTAATTATGTTTTATGAATATGTCCTGAAGATGGTCTACTAGACCGAAACGTCCGACGTTGACATTATATTAACATTAAAACAGTATAATTGCATATTAAGATTTTTGTTTGTTTTTTCCGTATATTTTTCTTCATACTGTCGGATCTAAATCCATATATTTGCTTATATACATCTATCTATCTATCTATCTATCTATATATATATATATATATATATATATATATATATATATATATATATATATATATTCCCACCACACCTATACCTAAACTTAACCTGACTTTGTATGTAACATATAAGCTGTCTAGGGAAATTAAAACCCAACCACTGCTAAATTAAAATAGATATTCCTTAACCTTAGCAACACATAATATCAATATTTCTTAGAAAGGTATTCCTAACATTGCTGTCTCGCATTACTTTGCCCAGCTTTTGAATTATAAGGTCATATAGATATACTGATAACTATTAATTATGAGATCATGTAGATATACTGATAAACTTGATTATACATATTTACAAAATGTATAAGATGATGTTTGCATCTATCTATATATTACCATGTTCGATGCATTATTCATATAAATATATATATATATATATATATATATATATATATATATATATATATGCATTTATATATGTGTGTGTGTGTGTGTGTTTTTTGTAAAATTAACGACTTTAAAAAAAGGAAGACAGAGATTTGGTCATTCATTCCGACCGGAAGACTCTGACCGAGCAGACATTAACAGCTTGATGCAGAAACAAAACTAAGAAACAACAGTTTTATCTTTCATTCTGATCTAAAATCGCCCACCCAGCACACGAAGACGAAACGCCTATTCAATGAAAAATCTATTTCCAGTTTGTCTACATACACATGCGTGTGTGTCTGCTGAAAAAAAATCAGGTCCTTGGCAAACGTTACAAAGACATTTCTTTGGTGAGAAGATTTCAAAAAGAATGAGATTACAAAAACCTCCATGTCTTCCACAGAATATCGACAATGACCAGTATCGTCATGGTTAACTGTAAATATATTTTCTCTCTTCACAAATCTCTCGTCAGGTGTCGTGTCGCACAAAGTGATGCTTTGAAAATATCTACACTCCCACTAGTCAGACATTAAACTTTAAAAAATGGAGTATTTTAATTGTTGTCTGTCTCTTCAGGAAACAATGTTCAGTTACGTTGAGCTCAAAATATCTAAAATACGACAACAAAAAGTAAAGAATATGCTACTACTTTCATTAATAATAATAATAATAATAATAATAATAATAATAATAATAATAATTTGAAAAAGAAAAAGAAGAAGACAAAATAGAAAGAGAGAGATAGAAAAACCAAGTTTAAAAGGATCACCCCGAAATGCAATTTGAAGGCCGGTGACACTAAAATCAAACAGGTGCCGAATTTAAATATCTGGGAAGCGTTCTGACAGAGGACAGTAAGTGCGACACTGAGATCCGTAGATGTATTGGGATGGCCAAGGACGCATTCCAAAAATTGGGTAAAGTATTGCAAGACAGGAGGATTTCTTTGGTAACACAGAAAAGATTATTTAGCTGTTATGTAACATCTGTCCGTCTTTACGGCAGCAAATACTGGACTGTCTCCTCAAAAATGAAGAAGGGACCCGTGTCGACGGAGATGTGGTTCTACAGAAGGATGCTGAAGATATCATGGATCGAGATTGTGAGCAACGAGGAGGTCTTAGAGACTATGCAAACAAGGAGGAAGCTTATACGTAACATCAGGAAGAAGCAAATGAAATTTATTAGGTACCTATTGAGAAAGGAGGTCTGGAGAATCTGATACACTCAGCTCGAATAGAAGTGGGGGAAAAGACAAGGAGTAACAACGCGTGATATACCTAGTGGGTTTAAGCAAGTGGATGACAAAACGTTGTCAGGGTGTGGTGGCAGAGGGAAGGAATTTGTTGAGAGCTGTCAGAAATAGAAGGAAGTAGAGAGAGTTATGATCGCCTACGTCCTGAAAGGACACGGCACATCAAAAGGTAAGAATACGTAAAAATAAAATGGAGAGGAGAAAAAATGATGAATAAAATTAAGGAAATAAAGCAAATATCAAATTATTTTTTAAAATTTAACAAAAATTACAAGAACTAAAGTAATAGTTTTAATAATAATAATAATAATAATAATAATTGTGGAACATGAGAACATCAAAATCCCTGTTGTAGTTGCAACTCTCGGATTGGTTGGAAAAGATTCCAGTAGACTAATTGAAGTGATTTCTGAAAGCCCATACTTTAAAGAAAGACTGTTTTTTACGAGGACAGCCCAAACTTACGTAATATATATATATATATATATATATATATATATATATATATATATATATATATATATATATATATATATATATATATATTCTAATTGATCAGTAGAAAATGTTATGATGCCATTTTTAACGTTAGGTCTCTGGGCGGGACCTGGAAACTAATGTTTACTCATTAGAATTCAAGGAAATAAAATAATAATAATAATAATAATAATAATAATAAATTTAATAATATTTTTTAATAATAAAAATGGTGATATATGTTTGTAACTAATAATTATACTTTTTATTGATAGTAATAAAAACAGTAATATATTTTTGAATAATAATATCTATTTTTTTAATAATAACAATTTTAATATTTTTTTACAGAAGTGATCAGTGGAAAATGACATGAAGACATTTCTGACCTTAAATCTCTGGTTGGGATCAGGAAAGAAATGTGTTTACAAAAGAAATCCAAGGAAATATTATAATAATAATAATCATAATAATAATCATAATAATAATAATAATAATAATAATAATAATAATTTCATTATTTTCATTCTAATTACCAAATTAATTTCCAATTTTCCCGAGTTCGGCGTTTTAGTTCGTTGCTATTGCCTTCAACCTATAATTGAGGCGTTTGTGTCCCTAATACTCAACATGGAGTTCTACATTGAGAAAATCAGATTAAAACCTAATATTCCATCGTTTCAAAAGTATGTGTTGCATAGCATAGAAATTGTACGTTTGGCTGGAAAGAAAAATCATAAAGAGTTATCTTCGGCTGAAAAAGAAAATCTTGCGAAGCTTATAACAATTAAAAATAAAATATTATTAATAAATAGAGAAATGATAAAAAAAAAGAAATTAATTAATAATGATAGTGATGATAATGATGGTGAAGAAGACAGAGATGATGATGATGATTATGATGATGATGATGACAATGATGATGATGATGTGATATGCTTGTGATATCAGATAAGAAGTGTGTCCGTTAAAACAAAAAAAGTAAATATATGGAACTTGAAATTGAACCATTTATGGCACCTCAAGTTTGTTGTTATTCCATAAGTGAAGCCCTGGGTTCGACAAGACAGCGCCTGCTTACAAGAGATACAAATATTTCACAGTGAGGAAAACCTCATCTGCTTAGGAAATTGTTATCAATCTAATGAAAATATAAACACTGTGTATGTTAAGAATCATTTAACATCAGATCAAAAAGAAGGCAGATATTTGCTACTTTGCCTTACCAACCGCAGACATCAGGTTATGATGCAGTGGAGCATTGCACTTAACAGGAAATATAAAAATGGGACTACACAATAATCACTGACAGAACAATCAAAGCCAAACGTCCAGACATTGTTATTAAAGAGCACAAGCGAAAAAATGTGTCTCTTTATTGATATGGAAGTCCCGGCTGACTGCAATGTATCTTTGAAGATATTCAAAGATACATTGAACTTTAAATTCAAAATACACGGACCTTTAAATCAAAATCTCAAAAATGTAGCACATAGGAACATCAACAATGCCTGTTGTAGTTGGAGCCCTAGGACTGGTTGAAAAAGATTCCAGTAGATTAATTGAAGAGATTCCTGGAAGTCCATGCCTCAAAGAGATACAAAAAATTTTTCTGACAAGTACAGCCCATATTTTACGATGGGCTTTATCTATTTATTTTTTTTTTCTCTTAGTGGAAAGTGTCATGATGCCATTTCAAACCTTAGATCCCTGGGCTTGACCCGGAAAGAAATGTGTAAACGCCAGAAATCAAAGAAAAAAATTAAAAATAATAATAATAATAATAATAATAAGAAGAAGAAGAAGAAGAAGAAGAAGAAGAAAATGAAGATGAATACGAAAATGATGAAGAAATAAATACAAAAGAAAATGAAAAAGATAAAAAGAACAAACTGAAAAAGAAAACGGCGAAAATGAAGAAGAAAATAGGAAAAAGAAAACAGAGATGAAAATGATGAAGAAGAGGAAAATGAAAAAGAAGGAAAAATGAAGAATAAGAAAATTAAAATCAAAATGAAGATGATGTAACTGAAGAAGAAGAAGAAAAATGCAAGGGAAAATGAAGATAAAAATGAAAAAGAAGGTAGAGAAAATGAAGAAGAAGAAAAGGATAAAGAAAATGAAGTTGAAAATGAAAAAGATGAAGGTGAAAATGAAGAAGAAAATAAAGAAGAAAGAGTAAAACCTGAAGTAACAACGTATATTAAATTAAAGAAACAACATGAGTAAAGCCTTAATGTCACGCACATATTCGTAGTATATTGCAAACAGAGATTATAGACTGACATGCAAAAATTATTAATTTGAGAATAAAACAAACGTACACCATAAATACAACACTAAAAGAAAGGCCAATATTAAAACAAAAAAAACGTCATTTTTAGACACAGACTTTCGCGGTTAATCGCTAAAAATGTTGAGCCAGAAAAAGCTGGTTGCATTCAGTATTTATTTGACAGAAAATGTCAATTTTCATTCGTTTTTTTAACCTTTCCTTTTGCATCTTAGTTAATTGCCGACTTTTCAATCAGAATTCTAAGACATTTCCATTTTAGTAGAAGCAAAGAGAATTGGTTTTACTTTACCTTACTTTAAGGCAATTTAATTTCTCTCTGACTAGCCCACATGATAATGAGATCCGTTTCTTTTTTTTTTTATGTCTTCTTTTATTTCTTTATTGAGATAAATGTTTCTGACACCTGTTGTTTTTAATCTTCATTTCCACCACTCAGGCGGAATTGGCCTACTCTAAATAAACAAAAAAATCTATACCATAATATTATCAATATATTTAAATGTAAAAACATCGGATGGCCACTTGAGAGATATTTTGCTCTTCATTTAAATTAAATTTTATTTTTAACCCATTTGTCTGTGATTATATTTAAGCGCATTTTACTCGTATTTTATTGGAAGGAAGTTATATTAAAGATATTTTTTTGTTTTTAATGCCATCAGTTTATGGTAATGAATGTTACACGCAGGGTATTTAAAGAAGAAAGCAGCTTTTCTCTACCAATCTGCTACTCTACAAGGCTTACGGCCATATCAAGTTGAAACACCGGTTACCGTACGATCATCGAAGTGTAAAAATATCGGGCCTGATGAGTTCCTAGATGGGTGACCGCGTCATATATTAAATGGTTGAAACTTTGATGTGCAGGTAGTCAAATGGATAATGGCTCGAAATTTCCAATCGGAAAGCCGAGTTCTAATTCCAGTTGGGTTCGTTATATCTCCTTTCGCAAAAGTACCTGTTGTGAGACCGTAACATACCTACAACATGGACTCTTCCAGGACTATATAAAGTATGCGACATAACACTCTAGAGAGAAGAAGAAGAGAGAGAGTATTCTAATACCGTAGTATCAGCCGCGTACGACTACCAATATTGGGCACTAGCACATAGTAAGCTCCACTTACACTATGTTTGTAAAATTTTTGTTTAATATATCTTTCTTACCTCTAATCCGTGTTCCGTGTTTTCCTTCCGTGGTCCCAACTTTGGGCCCAGATCAGTACCCTTAAGAATATCATGAATACACATGTTTTCTCCCTACCTATGGGTTAATTAGTAAGACTGTTGAACTAAATCATTATTATCTCGAAAAAATATTCTTCAAAATCTAAAAATAATTTTTCGTTTTAAATAACATGCAAAGGGTTGATAACCCGTGAAAAAAGAATCCCTTAATCATGTAACTCTACAAGAAAACTAAAACGAAGGCTTGGAACTGTTGTTCTGGTGTAACAAGGCAACTTGTTTGTGATGAAGTGTATTTTATAGTTTCTGGTGGTGACTAGTCGCAGCAAAATTCATAAGTTTGAATCTTTGGATGAAATCAAATTTTCCAAGGAAATTTGATTGTGAAAAACATCTCTTATTCAAAGGTTTGCAGATCTTGACAGGTGACAACATTGTTTTCTCTATATTCGCCAGGATGCTTATGAGGCGAATATGTAAGATTGTTATTTTTGAATGCAGATGGCCTTGAAGGTTGGCGATATTTAAAGTTTGGATAAGGTAAAACAAAACAGTGGAAATCACATTTTTTCACCCTTTTGTGATCGAGGGATTGTAAGAAAACCTCTGGGTTGATGTGTCCTTATATATACTGCATTTTGGCGAACGGAGGCAGAAAGAACTTCGAGACAATTGAGAGGAGACATACAGGACAGATTGGCTGATCAATTCGATAAATGTTTGAGAATTCATATTTTAGTTCCAAGTCGCTACCCCTATCCAGAGGTGTTAAGGTATATGAAACTTTTGTAAATATTCTATCTTTCTTTACTATGATTAAAACTATCATTTTCAACCAAGATCAGGCCTTCTTCTGACAAAAGCATGACTCTCTTTTCTTCGGCACAGTCGTCAAGAAATACTACGGCTTACTAAATCATGAAGAAAGGCAACCCCCTTTTCTTTTCAGTAAGAAACACAAGACATACAAAAAACTCCTTGGGCTGTTTAGAACTGTATATAACCAACCTGACTCCACAACCATCCCAAGTTGATGATATCTACGAGGGATAGGGCCCAAATTGTATGACTGCACGTCCTTGGGAATAGGGGGTTACATTGGAAATAAGGATAGAGATTAAGACACTGGGGCATAGAATTTTTGTCTTACTTAAGCAACGATCAAGTATTCCTTTCATTTAAGATCTTTGATTTTGCCTGTTTCGGATAATTGTAATTGAGTAAATATATTCCGCTCTTACCGTTTTTCTTTTCATGAAGGTAGATTCCGAGGTAACGAATCAGAAAACACAGTTCATATTTAGTTTTCTTCTAGGCAACGCTCGAAATCCTGCAATCCAAGAAAATCAGAATTCCAAAGAAGATTTAGAATTCGATATACTTCCTTTTGCCACATCAACTTTGTTCTCAGTTTAGAATATTTAAAAAAAAATGTAGTGTCCTTCAAGAAAAAATATATCTTTCATCAGAGAAAACGAACGTTGTCTTTATTTGAGCATTCGCTGGTAACACATAGCTTGAGAGAGAGAGAGAGACAGAGATACAGAGAGAGAGAGAGAGTGAGAGTGAGAGAGCACCAACTGTTTCAGTGTAATATTGACTCGTGTATATTATCACATTGAGTAAAAGTCATAAATCTTTCCAATTTATACTGACGGCAGACAGAGAGGAAACTGCACGAAACACCTTGACAACATAGAAGGACATTAAGAGACCAAGAAGAAAAGATTAGCCATCATTTTTAACAAGACAGAATGTTTGGCCATTAGCAAGAGGAACAACCCAAAATGCGAACAACAAATTAAAGTTGTCAGAACCAATCAAATGCAGAAATTTGATTATCTAGAATAGGTTTTAACAAGAGAGAGAAATCCGTAGACGCTTCGGAATATAGAAAAGTAAATTTCAAGAAATTTAAAAAATATTCAGCCATCGAAATATTTAGCTAGAAATAAGCAAATTCTGAATTGCTATGCGATGCCAATCATCTATATGACATTGTTTGCCGGACAATTTCCTCAAAGATGAATAAGAGACTTGAAGAAACAAAGGTGTATTTCTACAGACGAATGCTCGAGAATAACATGTATGGAACATGTGATTAACAAGGAAGGAAATGGAAGCAAAATGGAGACTTATAATTAACAAACAGATATAGATATTTCAAACATTTAGGACAAGTAATGAGGAAAGAGAGTTTAGAGAAACTGACACGCATAGTGTAAACTACCAGATAAGATGTGTAACCGTATGAGAGAACAGGTATTGGGACTGATAGTAAAGAGTCAATCATTTTCCAAGAATATGATAAACCACTATTTGTATATGACGTCTCCGTTGCTTGTGGCATGTATTATGTCTCCTCCTTACAAGATGTGAATTCAGATACACTGAACCCAAAAGACAAAGAATTTTAAAGCTGCTACTTAATAGTCTGCAGAGAAACAGGGCTTCTCTGTAGTAGACAAAATATGCAAAGATACCGGCAGGCACGCTGACTGACAGCAGGACGATGCGAATCGCTATATATCTTATTTTGCGCTACATAGGAACAACTGAACAAGAATTAGAGATTCATAACTTCTTTTCAACTGTTAGTTCAAAAGAATATAGTATTTATATAGATATGTTGTTCTTTGTATCTAATATTTGCATGTATCGAAACTTCACGTCAAGTTGTGAAATATCTCCACAAAAATGATATTTGTTTATTTAAACTGAAAATAAACCGCACGTCAAGATGTTCGAGGAATTTGATTTCAAATCACAGTCCTGGCAATTTCTATTTAAATGAAATGAGTCTTTATTTCTTGTAAAAGTTTATACATGTTAATTTTTGGTGTATGAAATCGGTGCCTTTTCCGTATAGAAAATATGGGCTCTCAGCCATTACTCTTTTATTTTCTCTATTAAAATTTGTCTAATATTCAGGCCGGTAGACGACTGTAAATAAATATACAGTTTAATAAATAAACAGAACATTTACTCAAATAAGAGTATCCACAAAATTAAACTTAAGTAATAAAAATCTGGCAGATTAATGAACAAAAATTAACCCATTTCTTTACACACGCACAAACACACACAGACACCCTCCCCATATATATATATATATATATATATATATATATGTGTGTGTGTGTGTGTGTGTGTGTGTGTGTGTGTGTGTGTGTGTGTGTGTATGTATTGAACAATAACAAAATATTAAAAAATTACAATCGTCAGACACACTGGGTTGTACATTAATATTCTTTGTTGTTTTTTTATTATTTCATTTAGATTCCTCGACTAGTTTCGCCCAAAACGGCCATCATCATCCTTATATATATATATATATATATATATATATATATATATATATATATAGAAAAAGTTTCAAATTAAAAATTAAAATGTTTTATTTTATGAAAGTATTTATTTATAAATACTTTCATAAAATAAAACATTTTAATTTGAAACTTTTTCTATATATATATTAAGAAAGTATACGTGGCTTCTCATTACGTTATATATATATATATATATATATATATATCTGATATCAGATTATATATATATATGTATATATGATATCAGATTATATATATATATATATATATATATATATATATATATATATATATATATATCTGATATCAGATTATATGTATATATATATATATATATCTGATATCAGTTTATATATATATATATATATATATATATCTGATATCAGATTTTTATATATATATATATATATATATATATATATATATATATATATATATATATATATATATATAGATATATATCTGTAAAAAGGACAATATGAATAAAGACAAAAGAAAAAAAAACATTATAGCCGACGAGTTATCGTCCTCTGACCACCCACCCCCACATATGTCATTTTCTTTCTAATATTTTTCGAATATTCAGGTCGTTTGATTAAAATAGATACAGTTTAATAAATAAATGGGGCGTTCTACTCAAATACGATTAAAAAAATAATGTTTAACCGATACCCTTCATTATATATAGATAAAGCTGCCCCTACCAAGGACAAAAAGAATAAAAGTCTACCGTCTCATCACCAATCAAAGCTACTTCGCATGTAATAATGATGTAATAATGATTGTGAATAATAAAAAAACAAAAAAGGAGAGGGTGCCATATCTAGCGTGAACAAATAACTGAAACATAGTCAGCTGGCTCAAACCTTGTGTCACGATGACTTGTGGCTTCACGATAGCACAACCACCGAGGCTTCCCAAGCAATTCCCAAAGAATTGCTAAATATATCAGACAAGGAATGTCTATTACGTCTGATCATGAGCCGTTCTAAACTACGTATATTTGCTTTAATTTCGGATGAAAATAAAGGCAAATTGTCTCCAACATTTGTATATATATATATATATTTGTTTTTCAAAATTTCTACATTCTGTCGGATTTATATCCATTTACACTTGCTTATATACTGTCTACTGAAAACACAAACCTAAATTCGTTTTTTACAACATGGAAGATTGCAGGCTTATCCGGAAATACAGGAATTTTAAAATAATCACGAACTTTTAGGAATACGTTATGAAAGCGTCGCCCATGTGACTACGGCGTGACCACGTTAAACGGAAAGCTGATCTTTTTTAAAAATTGTCAGTTATCTGTTTTACTCTTGGATAAGACTTGTGTTTTTATGTCCATCGTTTTCGTCATATTGAACTGAATTTGTATTTTAATGAATTTTGTCTTGAAAATGGTTTATTAAAACCGAAACGTCTGACGTCGACAATTCTTTCATTTTAACTACATTTATGGATTTTTGTTTGTTTTTCAAAATTTCTACATTCTGTCGGATTTTATCCATTTACACTTGCTTATATACTGTCTACTGAAAACACAAACCTAAATTCGTTTTTTACAACATGGAAGATTGCAGGCTTATCCGGAAATACAGGAATTTTAAAATAATCACGAACTTTTAGGAATACGTTATGAAAGCGTCGCCCATGTGACTACGGCGTGACCACGTTAAACGGAAAGCTGATCTTTTTAAAAATTTTCAGTTATCTGTTTTACTCTTGGATAAGACTTGTGTTTTTATGTCCATCGTTTTCGTCATATTGAACTGAATTTGTATTTTAATGAATTTTGTCTTGAAAATGGTTTATTAAAACCGAAACGTCTGACGTCGACAATTCTTTCATTTTAACTACATTTATGGATTTTTGTTTGTTTTTCAAAATTTCTACATATATATATATATATATATATGGAAAGAACAGCAAGATATATAATCCGGTGTTCTTATAGATATTTTTATTTTTACAAAAGAGTGCTCAATGTAAATTTACAGAGCATTAACATTATAAATTAATTGATTTAAAATATGGTTTTTTCGCTACACAGTTCTAACCATGTTTAAAAAATGGAAGCTAAAAGCCCCGAATTTAATTTTGTTATTAAATTCAAGACATTAGTTCCATTTCATCCTCAAGCGAATCTTGGAGAAACTTTTTAAAATTACTGGGTTAAAACAAAATTCATATTTTCAAGGTTACAGATGAATCTATTTTTCTAGACAGGGGTGACTAGGTTTTCAATATGTCTATAATTTAATGTATCAGTTATTGCTACGTGGGAAGGGATGTATTTTTCAATGAAATCTAACTTCCGTTAAAAGCCTGTCGTCTAGATTTTTTTAAAATTATATTGTTAACGGCTAAAATTCTTATGGCATATTTTTCTTTCGTATATTTAAAGATTTTTTGGGGGGGTTGTTTAGGTAAGAATACATTTTATTTAAGTGCGATTTGAAATATTTTTACTTTAATTTTTAATATACTATATTTCTTTCAAGAACAATTAAATGTAATTAGAATCCCTTACAGTTTGTAGAATAATTATCACATCAAGTATATTACGATTTTTTAAAAATTTTATATTTAAATATTACTAAAGTAAAATTTTAATTTCTCTGATTTAGTAGACTTTATTTATTTATTTAATTACAATTTAAAAGAAGTTCACTTTATATTAACATTAAAAGAGCATAATTGCATATTAGGATTAGGATTTTTGTTTGTTTTTTCCGTATATTTTTCTTCATGCTGTCGGATCTATATCTATATATTTGCCTATATATATATATATATATATATATATATATATATATATATATATATATATTAATTATATTTAATAACATATATATTCTAATGTGCAACTGTCATTTCGTAAATGTCGTACATGTATGAGTGTAGTTTCAAGCATTCGTCACATGCCTCATCCTTGAAGTGGTGTGAAAAAAGTTAAATTAACTGTTAAATTAAAGAATTTACTTATGAAAACACATTTTTTTTTCAAACAGTGTTATGACTTATGTTAGCAGAAAGCTTGGAACTACACATGATAATGGTTTTACCCAAGACCAGTGTTTCTCAACCTTTTTAACCAACGGCCCACCTAGAAGCAAATGAGAAGTATCACGGCACATAATAACTTCTAAAGGTTATATATTTAAATTATATGAAATGATACCATAGATTTTCTTTTATAAGCAACACATACAAATATGAACTAAGTTTCTTTCAATGTTTCTATTCGACTTTTTGTTCAGCTTATTTAGTGCAAAACCTGTGCCTTGTGTTTTTTCGTGATTTCTTCAATGTTTGGTTGAATGTGCGATAAGCAAATCAATATTTCTGCTTCAGTTGACAATATTTCGTGGATAAGAAGATCGAGCGGTACATTCATTTGTCGCGACACGAGTGTTGTGAATCACTACCCTAGGCTGTTAGACATGTGGAGTAATGTACATTATCTTGCTATAACGATCCATTTTGGTTGTTTTTTTCCGCTTCCCTAATTAACAAAATAAATAACTTTGAGGTTGATTTTTTCCCGAGATACATAATCGGAAAATTCTTCTTTAAAGAGTTTCCTAATTTCTTATTTATTTTTTGCTTTTATTCGTCTCTCATGTTTTTCTCAGTGTTACTCGATTTTTCTTCTTACAGTAAACCGAATAAAGGTTTCCCCCCTCTTGAAAGGAAAATGGAATTCAGTTCAGTCATTCGATTTTAAAAGAGTTCTGCTTTTCTTTAAGGGGATTTCGCTCGATTTGAGGACACAACTCCGTCGTCTAACTGAAAAGTTTCTGTGTTGTTGGAAATGTCTTCTTGCGACAAGGAAACCATCTTAAGTGCTTAGCGTTCCGACTCGATGCTTAAATGAGATTCCTTTTTAGATGGAAACAATTCGTTCAGCACAAAATAATTGAAATACATCTCGGCAGTCGGCATTATTAAATAAAATGGGCTTTGCATGCAAAGACGTTGTTTTTCAAAAACTCGCGTGCGTGCGCACACAAACATAAGAACAGACACACACACCGATACACACACAAATATATATATATATATATATATATATATATATATATATATATATATGATAAAATATAGTTTAAGTTATTTATGGGTTAAAGTGCTCAATATTAGTGATAGAGCTTATGTAATTATAAAAAAATGAACATTGAAGTCAACACGCAATCATCTGCAAAAACACACACACACACACACACACATATATATATATATATATATATATATATATATATATATATATATATATATTATTGCAAAACAACATAATCAAATAGGAGACCATATATATATATATATATATATATATATTCTCAAAACAACATAATCAAATAATATATATTTATATGGTCTTCAATTTGATTATGTTGTTTTTCAGAATATCATATCAAGGTATGGTTGTCTTCCTGCAAATCAATAATTTATTCATGTAATCCATAATTCATTTATGGCTTTTGTTTTTAATTATTTTCTAACCGGTAAAACCCTCGGGTTGTAGGGGTAGCCTAAATACTTCAGCTGTAGAATCAGTTGTATTTTGGTGGCAAGATAACCTGACGGAGCCCAGCCGGTTTTGAATTCGGAATTTTTTTCATTCTCCTCGACCTGTTGTCACAGTCTGTCTTGCTCTTTTTATCCTTCGTTAGGAGAAGAAGAGATGGATTCATACTTTTCGCGAGGTTATTAGCACGAAAGTGGAAAGGAATCAAAAAGCCGACTTTGAATTCCACTCGAATCCATTACATTCACTTACGTTCTAATAACCATGGGAAAAGTATGAATCCTCTTCTTGTCCCCCACGGCTATGGGTAAATAGCAGGACAGACCAGGTTTTATAGCTTGTACGACAACTGGTCTACCGCAGAAAGAAATGGCAACCCTCTGCGAGAAGAATCTGCCTCGTCAGCCATGTATTGAAAAAGATATGATCACCTAAGCATCTATCCCGCATGGAACATAACTGACTGTATGTAATGAACTCGACTGGTCCACCGATTCCTCAATCCGTGTTTTTAATTACAACTTGGCACATGATATGTGCATCCATCCATAGAAGAGGTGTCCCATTAAATACATTGCTACAGAAAATATTGCACGCAGTGATTCCTAAAATATTTCGGAGACCGAAAATGAATGTGAGCACATGTAGTTTCTTTTTTTTCTTCTTAAAACTTCCACGTTGCTTACATTCTCTCACTATGTTATACTCACCATCCTTCTGTGAAACAACATCTCTTTTGCATTCACTACCATAAAGGAAGACAGATTTTAAATAGAATTTCAGTCCTCTATTCTTTATTTAAAATGGAATTTCCTTTGTTTAGCTTTAGAAAGGCATCTTTTGATATTCGAATCTGCCTTCCGATTTCTGTGTTAGCATTTCCCTCTTTTGTTATGACACTTTGAGTAGACAGGTTAATTTATCGTCCGATTTGCCCTGAACCACGTTCTTTTGAACACGAATAGAGGTGTTTAACCATTAGTTTTCTGCTTAGGTTTACCGTTCCTCCTAATGGCTACTTCAACTCTATACTTTCTCTGCCTAATCTCTGAACTTTTATTTACAATTGATTTAATTTTTGAAAATTTTATCAATATTAGATATTTTCGCCTCTCGTCCAGTTTAAACTCCTCGCCAGCTTTTTGAACAGGTGTAGAAACTTCTCTCCTGTTTCTTGTGTAGGACTTCTGGTTCCTTCTAAAGCATTCTAGGTCCCCTATGCGTGTTGATGATATTATCTCTTACCAATTGGCTGTTACTCATTAAAACTCTACCTTGTATGCCCCTGTACAAAGTGAACATCATTGTACAAAAAGAAATATTGTCCCATAATTAAATTGTACTTGCTTTGTTTTGAAGTCCTTAAATCGTAGCTCGTGTTATGGCATCTCTCAGCGTAGGAGTGAAACCGTCATTCGTTTAAAACCAAAAACAAATTATATACAATCGAAAGCTGAATTTAAGTAGAATTCGCATAACCAAATAAAATACATTCGGACTAATGTTTTCCTATTTCTTAATACTTTGTTTAGCTTTTGGAAGGCATGTCGCGATTTCCGTCGTTTTTAAAAGGTTTACCACATATTTTAAATTCTTGAATTTTTTTGATTTTGAAATGTTCAATTACTAGCTTCCTCTGTTTAAATATCATCTTCTCTTAGTAATGCTTCTCTTATCACTTTTGTTCATCTCGGAATCCTCGACAAAATCCAGAGACGCATATGCAATGTGATAGGTCCTCATCTGGCATCTCGTCCACAGTCACTTTCTCAAAGACGTGTTGTGGATTCCCTCTGTCTTTTCCAAAAAATATTTTCATGGCAACTCCTCTAACGAGCTAAGTTCATTGGTACCCAAACTTCATGAATTTAAGTGTGCTACTAGGTTGGCATCTCGGTCAGATCCTTTCGCTGTGGAAAACGTTAAATGTAACCGTCTTTTCTACTCCAACAGCTTCTTCTCTAGCACTTCCCAACAATGGAACTCTCTCTCCTCCTTATTTGCTTCCCTGATAACTATCATTTTCAAACATTGAAATGTAATGTCAATTGACATCTTCAAGGGAATACCTTGATCTCGATCCCCATCATTCTCTTTATCCTTTCCTAAAACACCCCTCTTTACTCAGTCACTCGCCCTCTGTAACCCCGTGTGTTTTCTAGTAGCACTCTTAGCTTGCTTAGGGTGATATACATAACAAAAAGTACCTTGCCTAATTTCATAGGCTGATCGTTAATGAAACTGAAAAAGAAAGGTTACAACTTGATCTAAAATCATGAGCGTTCAAAAACTGACCACTTACAACACCTAAAAGTGTTTTTTTTTATCTGTTTTTATTCTGAAGTATTTATTGGGCCATCTGTCAAGGTACTCTATATTTGTATGACATCTTATAGTATATATGATACGTATTTTTAGGTAGCTCGAATTAAGAACGAACATACCTGACGTTCCTGTAACGTTCCCTTCTCGCAAAATGCAACCAGACCTGAAAATATGAAAAGAAATAAAAAAGACACAAGGAAAATCAGTTTCATGCCTTTCTTTGGTGTCAAAGTTTTGTTTACGCATTCTTCACCGTAAGTCGAACAGGGTTTGGTTCATTTTTTAATATATATTATCGTACAGCATTAAACACGATCTTTCTTTTAACCTGAAACCATCGTTTTTTGAGTTTGAAATGTCGCCGAATAATTTAAAGCTTCAAACATTTGACAAAATCTTCAGACGTTTTCATAGCATCACGACAAAAAAGAACACTTCAAGTAAATGTTGACTTTGATCCTGTTTTCCATTCAAAAAATAACGGTGACTTGGTTAATCAAAGGATTTAATGCACTAAATTGAAGTAATCGAATCCGTGGAAAATTCCACAGTTCAAGGAAAAGTCTCTTTTTGATCTGCGTCTAAGTGTTGTGCAAAAGATGTGCTTTAAAGAAATAAAAAAAAATGTTCGTTTCCTTAACTCAATTTATTTCGCTGGCACATTTTCTGTATTGTTCATGAAATCTTTGAAGTATTTTTTACTGTTATTTCAAAGTATTATTAATAATTCAATCAGTCAAAATTAGAACAGAGATTAGGAAGTCTTTAAAAAAAAGTTGAAATCATTTGATAATCTAACAGGAAGTTGCTTGAAGTTCGAGAATGATTAGTGGGTTGTTCCAAATACGAGAAAAACTCCGAAATCTAACAAAAGAAAAGATAACCATAAAGTTAATTAACAAAACAATGAATTTAATATGTCAACAAAATAACAATGTCGTAAAGTTCATTCGACTGAATGAATGGTTTTCTACACTTAAAGAGAAACGGTACAAAATACAAAATATTAAGTGTTTACATATATTATTTTCTCTTTTTATTATTTAATTTAATACTTATTATTTTTTAATAGTTCTAATGAATCATTCAACAGTGTATTCCCCTTCATTGTTTACGACATTTTGCCAGCAGTCCAATAAATACTCATTAGGTTTTGACTCGATAAATTCATCAAACCATGTTTTAAACACCATATTGTTGTTGAACGAAACACCCTTGAAATGTTTCGAAATCGACCGAAAAAGATGATAATCTGAAATAAGCTAAATCAGTAGATTATGGCGGATGGGGTAGAAATTTCCATTCGATTTCTTGAATTGCCTGTTTGGTCATGCTAACAAGTTGGAATAGAGTATTGTCTTGATGTACATTTACTCTGTATCCACTGGCAGATCTTCTCAGCTGAATTGCCTCTTTGAGCTTGACCATTTTTTAAAAAGAATTTGCAATACATCTTAAAATTCGCTATTTATTTTTTTTGAAGTTTTTCATATTAAAAATGTTTCCCTTGTTTAGGAAAGTCCTCTCTGTACATAGGAAAATGTCTCGAAGAGGTTTAACAGTATTGTGATCATCATTAAAATCAATGAGAAGATGTCAGATATGGTCATTCACGACCACTTGGCATTTCATCTCATAGTTGTGTCTAATCTGAAATAAAATTTCAATAACGTTTCAGAGAATGACTATATTTACTAAGAAGCAAAATATGCTACCAAGAATTATTCTTCAAGAAAATTCTTCAGAAAAAAATAAAAAGAATGAACATATGTAACAATCTAACAGAAGTAGGGAAAAATTAAGTAAGTACGGAAATTTATATATTTGGTGTTTTAATAAATGTCGGAAACAGTGATACGAGAATCCGAAGATACATTACAATAGCAAATGTTGATTTCCCCGAGAAGGAAGGTATGCAAAAGTAGGAGCATGTCGTTAGAAAGAAAGAAAATAAGATCGAATCGGGATCGTCATTCTTTCTCCCTATTCCGTTTCTCTCCCGAAAGAAGAGAGTTTGACGAGGCCGTTCGCGTTAATTTGATTTTGGTTGACAACTCTGCGCGAAGAAGAAGCGCACACACTTGGCCAGAAGCCCGTCCCTCGCAACTCAAACGGAATTGAGAAGGGCGATGTCTGGCAAATCTGGTTCCATCGGACAATCGGATGTTTGGTCAAGATCTGTCAAATTCTGCCTTGGTTACGCCAATCAGACTGACGGTGCCCGCTTCTGCGGGTTCGGGCGTTGAGATCATGTACATCTTTGCCTAGTCTGTCATTGGGGTCTTCGGGAGTTAGTCGCGTTCAGCCTGGTTCTTCCTCGTCGAACTTACAGCCATGAGAGGCCATACGGGATATGGAACACCAGACGAGTTCGCTCTTGGAATCACTGGAAATAGTATTCCCTCTACAATGATAGTGAATGAGGATATAGATCCAGGAAGTGCTTTATATCATGATATTATTTAATTGATACTTATATATATATATATATATATATATATATATATATATATATATATATATATCAATATAAAATATTGAAGTCAGTTGTTATTTTTCTCGGCCATTTATATATACGAGAAAAATAACAGTTCACTTATATATTTACACACGCTCTATCTCTGAAACGCCTGAATATAGCAGACTCCAAGCAGTGATAAAAATACACTTATCGAGTACCTTACAAATGAGACGGTGTATCAGCCTCTAAAAAAACGAGGCAAATTATATCTAAAAGACGAAGACAAACGATATAATAATTGATTCTCTCTTTAGTCGAAAACTGTCACTGTATGATAGATTCAGCCTGAGGTCATGAATAATGCATTCAATGATGTGTCTTACTCTAATAGAAATTGACCTTCATGGGATCACAGTAAATATTCTTTTTTCTCACCGTTAAATATATAGCATTCCATGCATAGTGAAACATTGATATTTTCATTTTTATACCCTTTTCCAAATTCAATCTTTGGTTATGCATACGTACATTGACTCTTCGCCTATCGCTCTGAATGGGTATTATCTCAAGGAAGCCCCTTGCCTTGAGCGCATATTCACCGACCTCTCAACGAGGTAGAATGTGGCACAAGGCCGAGTTTAATGCAGGGAAAAATCCGAATCCGTAGGCTCGGCCAAAATTTCTCCGAATACCCTGCATAAAACTGGGTTGGGTCTTTCTGTCTCCCCGGACGGGACTTTGCCCTTCGGCATAGCCACGTCCGGTTTCCTCTCTGCCCGACAACAGCTACGAGCTGAGCACGTTGTCAGCTCCAGCTGCTTTACTAGCGGATCTTCAGGTAGCCAATAACTTGCAGACATAAGATGATTACCTTACATACCCCCGGACGAGTACAATTTGACAAGCAAACCAAAAATTCACAGCGGAGAGGTTAGATCATCCAGACAATATCTAAATTGAAAGAAAAAAATCAACCTGAAAATGCTCGCCAGAATAGCAAAAAGCGCTCAATAACAAAAGAAACCGGTGTCGTGGTACAAGAACTAAAGCATTAAGCTAAAGAGAGTGGTCAAATGGACCAGGTAACCAAAGGGATTTGATAATATGAAAAAAAAGTATATTAACCCATTAACCTCCAATTTTTTAATGCAAATTTTTGGCCCAGGTTGGTGTCTTAGGAGTTTATTTATTCCTTATGTTTAATTTTAGTCGTTACTATTGTCGTTTTTATAGAAACTAGAACATCAAATATATATGTGTATAAAACATAATAATATTGATTAGAAATAATAAAAAAATACTTTACAACATACTCAGTATTTTTCTGAAATGTAAAATTACGACAGACGGCTAATAATACAAACTTTAAAGGCTAACTGTTGTAAAATATATCTATGTATGTAAGCAATTCAATGTAAATACTAGGAATAACATGTAGTGAATTTAATTTTAACAGAACCACAAATGGGGCCCATGTCAGGTAATGGTTTAAGGTGCGAGAAAAAAAAAGAACAAAAATTAAGTAGATAGGAGACATTGCATTTCATTTTAGCATTCAACCTAGCATAGATCTTACGGTTATATCTAGGAATTTCAACTGTAAAATGACGAGGCCTTGCTTTATCATGCTTCATATATATAACCAAATTCACGTTAGTGTATATATGACTCCAAGTTTTGAATAAGCAGCTCTAAATAAAGTCTGCGCAAAATTGACAACATTTCAATATTCATTCAATAACCATGCAGGCAATGATTGCCAACAATTTAAGTTTCATGTGCTTGCACACAAACTTTAGGTAGCCAGTAACTATCCATATATATATATATATATATATATATATATATATATATATATATATATATATATATATATATAGTGAGATGTTTGCCCGGGCTTAAATGGCTCTTGTAGAGGTAGAAGATAGGAGGAGTCAGGTATAAATGGTAGGTTCCCTGAACCGCTACAGTAAGAACCTTACTCCTCCTCCTATCATCTAATTTTACAAGAGCCATTTTTACCCGAGCAAGCTTTCAGTAGTCTATTGTTATTTCCTTGGAATGTGTTCAGATGAACTACCTTCTTTTGTTCCATCAGCAAAGGTTCACGCGTTGTAGCGAACCAAAGACATATACTTCGAATTCTATGTAACTTAAATTCAAACAACTTCTTCTTTCGAACCGTTTCTTTGTGGAACTGACTCCCAAGAGGATGCTTCCTCGATCACTACAATCTTAACTATTCCAGGTCTAGAGTTTATCGTTATTATCTCTATATATTCTTGTAGAATGTGCACCTTACGTCTTATTGTGTATCAATCTGCCTCGAGTGGCTCTTCGGTCTTGTACATTCATTTTTTTTTATTTCTATTTCCACATTTTTGTTTGTAAGCGTAACGAAGGCAGGTTTTGTCAAATGGATAAATGCAAAATGTACAATGTTTTATTATATCAGTATCATATCATTCTGATTTGTTTTCCCTGCCTGCCTAAGTTAGCAGGTGCGTTACGTTGTGCCATTTCCTCAGATGATGCACCATTATACTTTGATTGCAATGAAAGTTGAAAGAAAAATAAAATCGTAGACGTTCTTAGATTTTACTGAGAAAAAGGAAAGTACCTGGATAATAATTAGAAAGAAGGAAGGAAAGAATAAAAGAGTAAGAGAGCAATTGATAATGCTCTCGTGCGTTTAAGGACTGCTTCAGTGAAATTGAAAATGCCAGCTTTGAAGCTGTTAATTTATAGCCTCTTTATGATCTGCATTTATACTTGTGATTTTTATTTCAATATTTTGTTAAAGTTGTTCAGCTCAAATATTTAACGAGACAATTAGTGAATTTCCCGTGTTGCTTACAGCTATATAACGCACACGATCTTTTGATTTAGGTTGGAACTGAACCTACAAATAGTAAATATACTTTTAGTATATTTGTTGTCAGTACCAGCGCGCATCCGAGCATCGGGGTCATCTCCACTCCTTATTCCCTTTCTCTCTCCTGGCGAGAATGTCTGTGAATCAAAGAGAGTTTGTCGAGCCCATTCGCTGGAATTTGATTGTTTGTCAACACATACACTTGACCAGAAGAGTCTCCCTCGCAGCTCTCAGCGGATTGAAAGAGGAGAGACCTGTTAAACCTGGTTGCATCGGCGTGTAGGATGCTTGTTCTGTGAATATCTGCCTTGCGTACGTCAACTCGACTGGTACTGCAATATTCCTCCGCTTTGGGCGTTAAGATCATGTAGATATTTGACTATTTGACAGTTGCGATTTTCGGGGTTTGGTCGCGCTCATTCTTGTCATCCTTCTACGACATTAACACGGAAGTAAGCCCTACAAGAGTTGGAATTCCAGGTGGTTTCACTCTTTGGATAACTGGGACAAGTTAGGCCTCTTCCTTATATAATTATATGTTACATAAAACTGTTATGAGTAAACGTAACAATCAAGTAGCAGTATGTCGCTTCGAATCGACGTAGTTTTGGTAAAATAGGTATTAAGCAGATAAGCTAGATCTTTAACTCTCTACTTGCTTACTCCTTCTTCTGCTGACATTTCTCAGTATGTATTTGGACGAGTACAAGTTCTTTTCTAAACAGGTGGTTTCATCTTTACAACAAATTTTAATTTTAAACAAAACGATTTTGGGAAATAAACCTCCGTGATTTGACAATATTGCGAACGTACTTTATGGGAATGTTCTCAATATATCATTATTTTTGAATTGATCACAATTTAGCTTATTGGTCAGTAATCGAAGTTTTTATCAATCAGCGAACAACAGATTTTTGTTTTTTACAAATTTTAAAGAAGTCTTCAATCTGATGCGTCTAAAACGCCACATTTAGTGTCACCATAATCCTTTTGTGTGTAAATTATTACACAAATGTATATTAGTAAAAGAAATCGATAAAATCAATCGTAATCAATATGATCGATTATATAAAGTCATTCGTTTATATGACGATTTTACATCATTTTCTACCTCCTTCTTTTTTTCTCTCTCTCTCTCTCTCACTCTCTCTTTTTCTTTGATTCATTCTCAGGCATCTTTTTTTCTAAATTGTCTTCTCATTCTTCGTTTATTCTCATCTTTTTATTTGTTGTCCATTTTCTTTCTTTCCTTCTTTCTTTTCTTCTTCAGTTCACTCATTCGTGTCAATACATCTCAGTTTTTCCTTCTCTTTCTTCTTTTTCCTGAATTTTATTCTCATACCTGTTTTCATACCACACTTCTTAGTAGTTCCTATTTTTCTTTGTCTTTTCTATTTTCGAATTTTTTCTTTTCTTTTTTCAGTTTCGTTTTTCATCTTTTCTTTTTTCTTCTATGACGTCATCATTAACTACTACTACTACTACTACTACTACTACTACTACTACTTCTTCTTCTTCTTCTTCCGATAATTCTGTTTTCTTCACTTTAATCACTTTCTCACAGAAACCTCATTTCTTTTTCTTTTCATCTCTCTCTCTATTCCACTTCCGTCCTTTCTTTTCTTCATAGTCTCGTCCCTTAAATACTTTCGCGTGGATCTCATGTATGGCGCCAAATACGTTCAGTTACATCGGAAATGTCAGCCATATACAACTGATTTTAATGACCAATTATTAAAAATAACTTTGGGCGAATGAATCATGTCCGTCGCAGCGTGGACGATTCCTTTTTCAAAGTTTCTGAACTGCTGCTATAGAATCCCAAAGACCTAGAAGAAATAATAGAAACGACATCACCTGATGACTTTCAACAACAGAAACCACTAAAATGGATATCACATGTAATTTGATGCGAAAATAATGAAATAATCAAGATGTTAACATTCCACACTACTCCAAACAAAAGCCTATATCATAAATCTATTTTCTAGAAAAAAAATCTTTCAAGAGTAAGATTTACAAATTTTAACTGATGCTACCACTAGCTACTCATTGAAATAAATACCGAATATTACCTTATATGGGAACATCTGCAATTACTATTAGGATTAATCTGTACCCAACTCTTTTATTCTGCTTTCTTTCCCCCAAGTTTTTTCATTTGACTAATTTCAGTTTTCTTTCTTTCTCATTATTTTATTTCATTCTTCCCGTCTCAGTTTTTCATTATCGGTTACATCTTTACTTATAGAGTTTTTTCACACATTTAAACCAAGAACTTCATGAATCTTGAAATTCATCGATAGATGTTAAGAAGAAAGAAGCTGATTTATTTTCTCCCGAAAAAGACTTGGTCAATGAACGCCTGTCCTATTTTGAAGGCACGAAAATAAACAAGGATAAATAATAAATTAGTTCCTTACTTTTGCAAAGATTGGCAACATTTCTGCGAGTTTGGTTACTCCATGAAAATCTTCACAAAGGTTCGCAGAACATCCAATGACTTTTGATTGCAATCATGTGACAACAATTTGCATCAATAACACAAAATTCTATTATTACTGATTATTATTATTATTATTATTATTATTATTATTATTATATTTACTTCTGGTGTATATTCATTTCTTTCTGGGTCCTGTCTAGAGATCAAAGGTCAGAAATGGCATATTCTACTGAGCATTCTTGAGGATTAAAAAAAAAGATAAAAATCACTTAAGATCATATAAATGTTACATAGATAAAGCCCTTTGTAAGGTGTTGGTTGTACTTTTGAGAACAATTTTTGCATTTCTTTAAAGCATGCCTCCCAGGAATCCTTGCAATGTGTCTACCAGAATCTTTTCCTATAAATCCGAATGCTGCAACCACAACAGCAGTCCTCGTGTGAAACATTGTCAAGATTTCGATTTCAAGGTCCTTATATTTTGCGATTATTATTATTATTATTATTATTATTATTATTATTATTATTATTATTATTATTATTATTATTATATGTGGTATTATCTTGCCAGATAGTAATTTTAAGGTCTTAATTACCAAGTCCCATCCGAGGTCTATGAGTAATAATGGTGTCGTATATCGTGTCGTTTAGATGGTAACGGTTTTTGAGGAAGATATGTGCATATCTATAGAAAGTAATGTTTTCTAAATATGAATTGATGATGTGTCTAGAAATTTTACTCCGATGATTTCCATTAGCCCCATTTATCAAACCCAATAAGTTTTTCAAAACAGAAATAATCCTTGTTTTATCTTTCCATATTATTGCTAACACATCTCACTATTAATATTATTTCCTTGGATTTCTGTTATATACACATTTCCTTCCTGGTCACAACGAGAGTTATAAGATCAGAAATGGCGTACTTACATTTTCCACTGATTTTTTTTTGTTGTTGTAAAAAAACGAAGATCACACACATTCTGCATAGATACAGCTTCTCTTAATGTGCGAAATGTAATTGTGAGTACAGTTTTATGTATCTCTTTTCAGTTGTATGTATTTCACGCGGTATCAGGGATCACTTCAGTGAGACTATCGGAAACTTTTCCAATCAAACCTAGCGCTCCAAACACAACCGGAATTACTAATGTCCTTAAGTGCCACATTTTTAAGATTTAGATTTCAAAGTCCTTGTATTTTGACAGATTGTTCAAGATCGTCAAAAATGCATTAGGATCTGCTGGGACTGCCTTGCCAAGAAGAGACTACATTGTTTTTATGTGCTCTTTGATCACAATGTCTGTACAATTAACTTTGACTGTTCTATCTGTGTGTATTATAAAGTCACATTAAATTGTTACAAGTCCTCTATCTGTATCAGGGACTGGGCGATGTTTATACCTGTTTCTTTCACTTTTCTTCCTGTAAAAGTCGCATATTTCCAGTGCAGATATTGGTCCAATATATGATCCTGATTTTTATATTGATTGGGTACTAATAATTTGCAACCTAGTATTATTATTTCTTTATGTCTTTTTATGTCCTTTTCTGGTGTATACTCATATCTTTCCGGGCCCTGACCAGAGAGCTAAGGTCAGAAATGGCACAATGAAATTTGCACTTAGCAGACTTTAAAATAAGTCACACATATTTTACATAGATGAAACCCTTTGTAAAATATAGGCAGTATTCAGCCAGTCTATTCGAATCTTTTTCCAATGAATCTGAGTGCTCCAAATAAAAGCGGAAATTGTTGAAGTTTTGATGGGCTAATTTTTTGATATTTCGTAGTCAAGGTCCTTGTATTTTGATAGTTTTTTGTAGATCTTCAATAAGAAATTCTAGACTGCTAGAACTAACATATCAATTAAGAAGGACATTTAATCTTTGTGGTCTCTAATCAGGAAGTCTGGGCGACTAGATTTGATTGTCCTGTCTGTGTGCATTGCAAAGTCCCATAAAATTGTTAAAGGTCCTATCTCCGTAACCGGGTCTGGGTGGTGTTGATATCAATTTCTTACAGTTTCCTTTCCGCAAAGTTGCAGATTTTTAATGCAGCTATTGGTGCACTCTGTCATGCTGGGTTTTATAGATGATATGTACAGTTCTACACAAAGTAATCTTTTGTAGCTCTATGATGCAGATTTGAACAGGAAATTTACTCACACAATTTTGGGTACGTTTCTTTATCATACCTCAAACGTTTCGATTTTTTTTATTTCAAATTGCAAGTCCTTTTTATTATTATTATTATTAGTGGTGGTGGTTTTGGTGGTGGCACTGATTTTTGTCCAAGAGAGCAACACAGCAACTTACTGTGGTCTAAATATACGAAGACCAATATACCCCTTGGCGGCACGGTGTCGTAATGAATAGCGGCTCGAACTGAGGTATCTGAGAGCCGAGTTCGAATTTTCTTCGAATCCATTATATTCACATAAGTGCTAAAACCCTTGGGAAAGGTATGAATCCTCTTTTTCTACCCCAGCTATGGGTAAAATAGCAGGACAGATCAGCTTCCATACCTTGGATGGAAACTGTTCTACCGCTGAAAGAAATGCCAACCTACTACAGGAAAAAATCTGCCTCGTCAGTCATGTATCGAAAGATACATGATGGCCTATGCGTGTATCACGCATCGCATATGACTGATTGAATGTACCTCTTATGAGAGTCAGACTAATAAAGTTACATACGGTACATTTGTGTGAGAGAGGTTTTGAAAAAATTAGGAATGCGTACAACCCGGATCACCTATTCTACTTGAGATGGTATCCGATGAAGAGACTTCTTACATATGTAGATTTTGCACATTAATCAACATAGATGTCTCATTCTTTAAAAATTAAGTACCAACCAAATTGTCCAAACATTGGAACATTTTTTAAGCATTTCACCTCAAGCAAGGCGGGTGTGCCACAAGCACGCAAGGGGTTACAGAGAATGAAAGTAGGATTAAAGATTGAGGGGTCACAGAAAGTGAGAGTTAGAGTAAAGAGGGAGGGGTTACTAGGGAGTGAAAGTAAGAGTAAAGAGAAGCGTTTGAGGAAAGGAAAACGAAGAGAACATTGGCATTACACTTGGATATTTGAAGATTATCGTTATTAGGGGTGCAAGTAAGAGGAATGGAAGTCCACTGTCGAGAAGTGCGAGAGAAGAAGTTGTTGGAGTAGAAGAAGCGGTTATATTTAACTGTTTCGACAATAAAAGCTTGGGACCGAGATGCCAACGTGGTAGCACGCTTGAATTCATGCACTTCGGTCACCAGTGACAATAGCTCGTCAGAGCAGTTACCATGAAAATATTTATAGAAAAGACAGAGGTAAGCCACGTCACGTCGGTGAGAAAGTTAATGGAGTCGAGATGACAGATCAGGGCCTATCTCACATTGTATATATGTTTTGGGAATTTGTCAAGAACTTCGAAATGATCAGCGAGGACATCAAACCATATATGGCAACAGTATTCAGTGCAAGGAAAAATGGTAGATTTGTAGATTGGAAGGATAGGCTCAGGCCAGGCAAATGCTTCTGGCGCCACACAGAGAACCAACTTTGCTAAAATATTGGTATTATACAATTTATTTCCTGTAGCTCATCTTAATTAACGTAAATGTCAATAAATGCAGTACTTATGGGCCTGCAAACAAGGTTAATGGTTTCAATTAAGAAATATTAATGTTTATGAGCTTATGAAGAAGATTAGCAGTTTAAATGAAATTAAAGTAAGTGCATTTTTGGGACATCCTCCAGTTGAATACCAGGTTAAATGTAAAATCGTAATTGTAAAATAGATAATTGTTAATGAAATTAATGGCTGTAGAATGTTATCTCTATAAGCAATAAATGTGGAAGTTTCTTATAGTTATAAAGTCGTTTTTATTAAGTTGGTTCGTAAGCATGAATAGGCAATACTAAAAAAAGCTGACATTGAATCTAATAAGTAAGGATAGGGCACTTAGAAAAAGAAACAACGAACGGGCAATACATAGACACTAAAGAAAAGGCTAAGCATAGAAAAATAAAATTTTAACTACATATAAGTGTGGTCAGAACTCTACCAAGGATTTAAAACCAATGCTATATGAGAAGAGAGATGTTGAAGAAGAAAAGGTGGGAATCAACAAAAGTAAAAAAAAGTTAAAATTAATGACAATAGCAGAAGAACAGAAAATAGAAAACAAAATAGTTGTAATATTTTTTCTCGTATTGCCATTATTTATTATGATTGCCTTTTCTAATGTCCCTTTATATCTCCTCGTATTAATATGACACTTTTTGTATAACTGGTTAAATTTTTTTCCGTCTAATAAGATATATAAGAATGTGTTGCTCACACGTGCGCACACACACACACACACACACACACACACACACACATATATATATATATATATATATATATATATATATATATGAAGAAAGTCGTAGCTCTTGGGGGCACAATCCGTTGGGTTATGAATACTTGGATGAGGATTCTTGTAGAATCGTTGAACCAGTGATTATATCTTTTAGAAAAAAATCTAAGACTTCATCAGACTAAAGTGATATTCACGGTGACGTGATTACAAATGCGCAAAAAGGAGAGGAGACGGTGGAATTTTAAACTTTCTTTTATAAAACAATTTATTTTATATATGTTTGGACATAGTTTAATTAAATCTATTTTACTTTATATATATATATATATATATATATATATATATATATATATATATATATATTGATTTACACTATTTATAAGTGAACATTGCCACATAAAAATCTACTTGTATCTTGATTCGTCAAAAAGCTAACATCCCTTAATAAAAAAAATTCAATTCTCATTCCCCACCAACTTGAACTACATAATAAAAAAATTGAATCAATTTTTTTTTTCCCGAAAGTTTGAAAATGGAACTGAACTTGAAATTTTATGTTTAAGGTTTAGGTTTTGGTTTCGAAACATGGTAATTTCTGTGTCGAGATGAATATATATTTTAAACAAATATATATATATATATATATATATATATATATATATATAAATTGCGTTTTTTGTGTAAAGTAACTAAAAAAATAAGAACATGAATTTTGTTTAGTTTTAATTTTTACGTATTATTTCAGTATTTGTATTTTTTATTTTATCCATAATTTGTGTCCGAATATACAAGTGCTCAATTGGAAAAGCTATAATTAAATATAGAGACTCTTTTTAAGTTTAGGAAAACCTGCTTTTAATTTTTAATTCCTATGTCAACAACACAACATCAAGCACATAGGGTCAAGAAGAAAACTATCATAATCTTAGCCTCTATCTTTATTTACAAAATTAAAAAATAAAACAGTTATTCCCAACACTAAGAACATTACAACAACCTTCCAGAAAACCGGATATGACGTCAAATAGATCGGCCACCACTAGAGATGCTGAGGTTTATCAAATGAACTGTTTGCTATGTGATGTAATGGAATAACATGACACCCCCTTGAGAGATTACACTATAAGTAGTAACTAGCTATTATTATCTGTAAATCAACGAACTAGATAGATTTGCTGGGAACTGAAATGTCTTGGCTGCTGTCGAACTCCTTCGTCCAGAGATGAACCCTGACGAGGCTATGCTGAAGCGCAAGCTCTCGTCCGGGGAGGTAGACAGACCTGAACACGTTTAAGCTGGCTTATGGGGAATTTTTTAGCCAAGCCCACGTCAAACTCGGCCTTGCGCCACATCCAACGCAGTGGGTGGGGGTGCAGGTAAAAATATCCTAGATGGGGTCTTTTCCAGACGAGGCTATATCGAAAGGCAGAGTCTCGTCTCGGGAAACAGCTACCCTACCCCGTTTTATAGGGGGTCTCTGGGGACTTTTTGACCAAGCCTACGGGCTCGGATTTGCCACACATTATATTCGGCCTTGAGCCCCATCCTACCTAGTAGGGAGGCTGGTAAATATGGACTAGCATGGATCTGTAACTCAGCTCTTAGCTGTTGTCGAACTCTCTTGTCGAACTCTTTGCCTTCAGGCAGAGAGGAACCCGGACGGAGCTCTGCCGAAGGGCAGAGTCTCGTCCGGGAAGTTAGGCGGATCCAAATCCGTTTATGCGGGGTTTACGGGGAATTTTTGGCCGAGTCTACGGGTTCGAATTAAATTAAATTACATTAAACTCGGCCTTGTGCCGCATCGTACCCCGTGAGGATGTTGGTAATTATTACTAGCTGGGATGTGTTGATTACGACTCAGACTTACGCGAGAACTACCGACATTCCAATAGTAGTACTCACAACTGGATTTACTTGCGACGACCTTGTGCATAACTGTTACATTTGTTCTGATTGTACTTGTTTTTACAATAAACTTTTTACTTATTTTATCCACCTAGTTTATCAAGTATATATTCCTCTTAGCACGGAGTATAACACAAATGAACTGCTTGCTATGTAGACCTAATTACATTGAAGAGCTGTCTAAAAGTTCATCTCTTTTTAACAAAAGAGACGGCTCCATTAGAGTTAATGGTAATGCACAGAAACAAGACGGGTCATAACTTTTACAAATGCCACACGAATTATGTTTTTACAAATGCCGCTCTAATTAAAAAAAGATATCATATTTTAAAACTACATCGAGAGCGTCCTGATTAGAATTTTATCATTTATAAAGACACGTCAAAACACTATATTACATAACCAAAGGTCATTAAATCCATTCTTAAAGAATCTAGCATATATTTAACTACCACAACCGGTGTTGATGCAAAAACATTCTCAAATCAAAAATCTCCGGTCTACTTATCAATCATTTACTTTTCTTCTTTCACATTAAACACAATTAGAAAATACAGAAACATAAATAAGTTGATGTAATCACCATTGTAACCTTTTGTTATTGCCTTCAGGTGGATATACTCTTAGGAATAAAAGCCGCAAAGATTTCTTCGTTTATCTTACCAATTCAAAAGAAAATTTTGCTTGATCTTTTAAAGGTCGTCTTTTTCAAACAACCACTTCTTCTTTGTTCTCTTCTGTGTATATTTTTTTCAACTCTGCGTGTTGACAAATTATACCACTGACGCAAAAGGACGTCTCTCTACTCAAACGATTAGGTCCCCTAATATTTCAAATCATTTTATACAAAACCGCACTTTTATTTCTGTTTGCCTCTTCCTTTACATCGATGATTATTTACCGTTGAATATTACGACATACCTAATATTCTTTTATGTGGATAAACATCTCAAATGCTTTATAATTCAAAAACGTATAGAACGTTGATTTTTATATAGCTTTACTTGCATAAACATCGTCTTGATCGACAATAAAATAGGAGTTAATCATCCTGGCCTCCCGAGAACGCCGTTCTTGGTATAACGATAAAGTACATCTGCGTCCTGGGTAAGACGATAAACTAGGTCTGTCAGCAAGGCCTCTGATAAGGAGGCTTTAAAGAGCGTGAAACCACCTCTTAATACTGATCCGGGGTGGTAGCAACTGTTAGGGAGCCAGTTACAGGTAAATAGTTAACCCCTAAACTGGGGTCATGACATTGCGAAAGTGTAAAAGTAGGTTTTAATACCAGAAATACTTTTTTGTAAAAAAATTATTTTCGACAATACATTGTTACCTACAATAGATTTTTGAAGAAACAAAAAATATCACCAGCAATAAAACATTTTGTCGACATTAAGTAACCCATTGAGGCTGATATGCCGTAAAACAAAGCAAACTAAACCAAACTCCTGAGAAGGAAATCGATTTTTGATACATCCGTTAAAATATTCCCAAACATTTAGAAGCCGTATTAAACGCAATTATAGGAAATAAAATGCTTACTTTAAAGAAGATATTCCACTTTAAATGAAAGATAGATCTATTATGTATTTCTAAGCAAATTCCCTCTTCCCTATGTCATATTATTAAAGGTGAGAAAAATTAACATCTGTCTATATCTCTGAGATGTAATATTATGGTTATTTGCATTATTTACATTATACGGAATGTTATCCTCATCTTCATTGCCAAATTCACAATGTTTCAGCCGGTCCAAATGGGTATAGTTTGTTCTAGTTCCACGTGCCATGACTCTTCAGGATGTCTCAGTTATTTCCTTTTAACTCAAATCTCCAAGTTTTGGTTCACCGCTGCTGTGGCCTGGAAATGAATGAATGCGTAGCGAATGATGTTGATTCAAATTTGAGGACAAAGTTTGCCTTGAAATTTAAAAGCCTGCAATGGTAGTATCAATGAAAGGAGCTGTTCTGAACATTGACCATGGAAATAGCGATAGATTAGCGATAGGTCTGCGAGGTTTCGTTTCTGGAAAAGTTCTTTTTTTTTGTACAAAAGAAGCTATACATTACAAGGTCGTGCAAACGCTTTTGTTAACTGTTAAGACTGGAAAGTGATAGACGGATATATCAGATATGTCAGCGACACTTCATTGTTTTTAATCTAATCTGAACCTTATAAACATCAAACCTGACAGAATGATTCAATTGCTTTCTACAACAGAACATGGACACAACATTTTTCAACTAAATATACCTATTGATAAAACTTTTTGGATTTAACTTTTCGGTTCTAGAGTTTTGATAACCTTTGCAAATTCTTCAAATATTCTGGTATGCTATTCTCCTACATAAGGACTTTATTTGTTTGTTTCGTCTTGGCATATAATTCTTCCTATATTGACTTTTCATTTTAATTACCGTGTTAAATTTAATTATACCCACAGAAACTATTAGAAAAGTTAACTATCTGGGTCATTTTCATAGCATTAATACCATGGAATTTCCAAACCATCTATTTAAATTATTGTAGATATATGAATTGAAGCGTGCCACTGAATTGGCATCTAAATCCCACTCGTTTAATTTGAAATTCGCCAATAATTTATTTTCCCTCACTTCCCTCCTGTGGAACTACCTTATGTTTACTTGCTTCCCTGATAACTACAATCTTGAAATATTTTAATGCAACATTAATGGCCATTTTCTGTTTTTTTTTTAGAATTCTGTTCATATCTTGTTCTTTTCCTCCATCCTCCTTCTACTCAGTCTTTTTCTTTCATTTTCATTCTGTGTAACCCCGCCTCTAACCGACTAGTTGCATTCCGGCCTTGCTTTGGATGAAATGATTAAATAAAATATATATGTAGTGCGTTGTGTAAACTGCCGCCATTTTATTTTTTTATTATTTCGGGCATGCGCATTGTTTGTTTTTGATTTTGTCACCTACACAGTATATTAGGGACAGTTGGTCAACGTCTGTGAGAGAAGGAATACAATGACTCAATTCACTCCCCCAGAAAATTGAAATAGCCAAGATGTACTTCTTGGCATTCGCGACGAAAGCTCCCAAATACTAACCAGACTGTTTGGGTGTCAATCTGAGGACAGTGCAGAGTATTCGGGAAGAGTTGGCTGAGTCTAATAGTGATTACGAAGGTGTTTGTAGTGAACACTAGTGACGAAAACACTAGGCCTACATTCCTCTTCCCACAAGGTCTCACACTCAACTTGGAAGCCTACATCAAGTGCTTGGAGGAGGTAATTTTGACCTGGATCAAGAGGGTGTCTGTTGGAAGTACATATGTCTGGCAACAGGACTCTGCATCATGCCACACAATCAGGAGAACCTAGTCATGGCTATCAGACAATTTTTGCGACTACACATGGCCACTTAACGAGTCAGACTGAAAACCTATTGATTATTACGAGTAGGGACGCAGTTGAACGAGAGACCATCAAATCTCCTTGTAACACCAAAGATGATCTTAAGGCAAGGATTATAGCAGTATTTACCAACTGAAACAAGGTGACCATTCAGAAAAGTTGCCGGAAGTTCCGAAGTCGCTTGGAGGTCGTGCTTGAAGCTAATGTCGATTTTATTGAATACTTACTCTTTGGTATTTCAAGATATTTTGTGTAATTTTGGTTAATACATCTGTTAAAATGAGGTGTCAGTTGTATTTTTATTTTTGCATCATTTTGACGATACATTTTTTATCACATCTTGTATATATAATTTTGTTGTTTTGTTATGAACTGTTTTGAGTGTTCTTACTGTTTATAATGACTAGAGAATCACTGGGTAATGGATAGCGTCTCGGATTGAGGAATCGGAGAGCCGTGTTCGAATTACATTCACTTACGTGCTAATAACTGGGAAAAGTAGGAATCCTCTTCTTCTCCACTCAGCTATGGGTAAATTGCGGGGCACACCGGTTTCTATCGCCTTGTATGGGCAACTGGTCTACTGCAGAAAGAATTGGTAACATACTACCGGAAAAAATCGAAAGATACATGATCACCTAAGCGCATATCACGCATGACACATAACTGATGAATATAAATTTAATTAATTAATATAATTATCATATTATATGAAAATATTTACAATGAATAATGGATTTATAAAAGTTGTGTCATTGAATATAAAGAATCCATACATAAAATTATTAATATTCTTCGTAGTTATAAGAGTTATCCATGAATCAACGTCGTCTGTGCGTCCTGGGTATGACAATAAACTACATCCGCATCCTGGGTATGACGATAAATTACATCCGCATCTTGGGTATGACGATAAACTACATCCGCGTCCTGGGTATGACGATAAACTACATCCGCGTCATGGGTATGACGATAAACTACATGCGCGTCCTGGGTATGACGATAAACTACATTCGCGTCTTGGATAAGACGATAAACTACATCCGCATCCTGGGTATGACGATAAACTACATTCGCGTCTTGGATAAGACGATAAACTACATCCGCGTCCTGGGTCTGACGATAAATTGCATCAGCGTCCTGGATATGAAGATAAACTACATTCGCGTCCTGGGTAAGACGATAAACTACATGTGCCTCCTGGGCAACACGATACACTACGTCCAGCAACAAGGCCTCTGATCAGGAGGTTTTGAGGAGCGTGGAACCATCTCTTCATTGCTAGTGTTCCTACGTACACCCTGACCCGGGGTGGTAGCACCTGTTTGGGCAAATAGTTAAACCCGAAACTCAGGTAAACAGCATTATAAAAGCGTAAAAATGGGTTTTAATACCAGAGATACTTTGTAAAAGAATTATTACCAGAAATAAATATTTAATGAAAAAGAAAAAATCTATTACCAGTAATATGTTTTTGGAAAAAACTATTACCCGCAATACGTTTTTGAAAAAAAAATATTACCGGCAATAGAAGTTTTAAAATAATATTACCAGCTATACATTTTTGAGAAAAAAAATAATACCAGGAATAGATTTTTGACAAAACAATATATTACCAGAAACAAAAGAAAAGTTGTCGGCATTAAATAACACAATGAGTTTGATATGCCGTAAAACACAACAAACCAAACCAAACCGTCATCTGCTAACTCTGAGATTTGTTCCTGAATTAGATAGTAAATCGGTGGTTCAGCCGACACAAACAACACCTGGCATCACAGTGACATATAAGCGAAAATAATTAACACTTGATGATGGCTAATGGGTATTTGGTCGAAACGTTTCTTTATAGTATAGTATCTTTAACAATCGATATAAAAATACTTCAAAATAATAAAATTATATCGAAAATATACTCATCTCAGATTTTACTTTGAAAAGTTAGAATAAAAAGACAATAGTAAAAATGAATTGAGAGTTAAAAAAGATTTAAAAAAATACACGTTTCATATTCAGTCTGATCTTTGAAAATAATTTCTTATCAATCTGACGCACATTGAACTATTTTGTCATATTCAGAACAATAAGCAAGAATGTTAAAGTGGTTTTTGTATTGATATTCATGCAAATATTATCACCAAAATCAGAAAAACGTATTGACAGATGTTTTCATAACGCTACTTGACTAAACATGAAAGTTTGACTTGCCTTTTAAATATTTTATTGAACCAAGCCAATAATGTTGTTGATCATTGTAAATAATAATAATTCCTTATAACAGAGATTCAAACCAAAATCTTCCTTTATTTTGAAACTATGCAAGTATATACGCAAAATAAATTCTTCCTAAAAATTATTATCACGTTCGACATCATAAAGATTTTAAATTAAAGAAAAGACATTTAGCGTTTCTTGAAGTCAGCCAAATAGGCATAATCCGTAGATTTTCATTCTATAATCAAATTGTCAGTTGGCTTTCTATTTCATTAATTAAATCAATTCGTCTCATCCTAATAATGAAAGCTTTCATCAACATCGAGACTTTACATGTCCTATTACGCTCACTTTATCTACTAAAATTATTCCGATCTTTAAATCCTATTTGATCCGACTTGTTCTATCTTGATTCTAAATCTACTCAAATATCGCTGGGTTTCACAGAATGTATTAATCTTTCACAATAACTTTTCAACTAAGTTCTGAAAATATGTGTCTTAACAAATCACTTTTTGTTTTGCGCACATTAAAAAACAAGAGAAAAATAAGAGTAGGGAAATGGACAGAATCAGCTCAGTTATTCAGTCTAGACACGACGGACACCAAAACATTTTGAAATATAAAATTTTCTGTTTTAAACAACATATTTTTAATATGAGGTTTGGTAAAAAAATTGTTATGAAACATTATGTTTATAATTCTACAAAATCCATAAACTGACGTCCTTACGGGCCAGTGGTTAAAAACGTTGATTTAATCCAGTGACTTAACCTAAAGAGTTGTGAGTTCGATACCTGACTGCAAAAACTTGGACAGTTGAGTTAAATAGAGATAACTTGTTCTGAGAGATCCGGCGGACGAAATAAAGGATTCGGTTTAAAATTTCAATCACCTAAAAAAATGTCGGAAACGTCGTGAATATGGTAAAAAAAAAGATATGAAGACAGTAGTCTGAATAATTACAACGCTTCATCTCAGAAATGTAGACATTTATTTTCGTCTATTTTTCAATTATCGAATATTTTGTTATATATTTCGTAATCAACATTGTCAACATTTTTTTTCTGTTTTTCTTCAACTATTTTCGACCGGCTCATTCATTATGAAAAACTGGAATTTTGAATATCAAATTGCAGTTTCTATTTCTGGAATCCCGAAATGAAATTTGGCCGTTTTATTTTTTTGTTTTTTTTTTTAATTGTTGTCACGTGACTTAGCATAGATGAACTCTCATGATTTGGACGTTAGAGTTTTGTCTTTTTTTTTTTTTTTTTTTTTTGGCTTCAGTCGTTCAAGAATATTTATCGTCACGTTTCACAATCGATAGAATCACGGAGTCGTGACTCCTGATAATGACGAAAAGAATTTATTGCTTGAAAAATGAAAAAAAAAATATTAATTTAAAAAAAAAATATGTTCACATATGCCCATATGGTAACTTCATTCGAAAGATTCATATTTTAAAGAATCATATCAACGATATTTACAAGTGTTGCTTTTAAGGTGGCTAGTTTATTTTTCGCAGTCATTTAATTGCAATTGTTACTGGCACATTTTTTTAAACGTTTACGGTCAAAGTGCTTCATTAATTTACATCCCCGTTTTTCGATTCTCAACTGGTCTTCATTTTGTCCTCCACACATTTCTGTGTCTACCCAATAATACAAATGGTACAACCATTTACTCCTGTTTCAATAGCAAATCCGTCAGAGCTGAGAAATTTAACCTGGCTGCTTCTCTTGAAAAGGACCTCAAAGAGGTGATTAGCTGGGACAAGAAATAACTGGCGAATTTCATTGCCTGCAAAACTAATCTACACTCATTTAACCACCATAGAGAAAATTTCTGTGTTCGCCATCAACTGATGCTCGAATTCAGAAGAATGTCTCACTGCGCATTATTGCACTCACTTTTCAACTGACTTCAAGTAGAACACCTACATTGAATCAATAGCTTATCTACTGCAAGAAAAATTGGTTCATTGTGTCGTGTCAGAAGGTTCTTTTCGTCAGAGTCCATCTTGCACATTTACAAATCAACTATTCTTCTGTGTAGTGAATACTGTTGTTATATATGGTCTGAGCCACTACTTTTCATCTTGAGGTTCTTTACAAAATCCAAAAAGAGTCTGCCATGTAATCGATCCTAACTTGGCATCTCGACTTCAGTCACTTTCTCACCGACGGGATGTGGCTTAACCTGTATCTTTTCAACAAATATTTTCATGGCAACTGTTCTGATAAGCTTTTTCCATGGTGTCTCGACTACATGAATTTAATGACCGACGCTTTTACTGTTGAAATAGTTAAATGTAACCGCCAATTGTACTCCTCCAACTGTTTCTTTTCGCGCACTTCCCACCTGTGGAAGTCCCTTCTCATTATTTTCTTCCCTGGTAAGTAAAATCTTCAAAAATCTAAATGCAACGTTAATCGTCATCATCTGTTTTCTTGAAACCCGCAATAAGGGTCTAAAGTCGTAGAGATAAGAAATAAAAGAAATATATAGTCAGAACAATTTGTAATTGGAGAGAGTCAAAGTAAAAATTGATTCATGCCTTCCCTAAATATATTAGCACGGAAAACCGGAAGTAGACGTTAGAGGGAACCGCAAACCGAATCCTAAACAGGAAGAAAGGGATAAACTTCTAATCCTGTTCAAACGACCGGGGAGGTGTGTATACCAGACGATAAGCGAAATAATTTACTCTAAATAATTAGTGAATAAAAGTTCAGAGATCATTTGGAGACTTTAGAAGGACCCGGAAAAACAAACCGAAAAACGAAACAAGGGATAAACCCATACAAAAAATCGAGGAGGGATATGAATCGAACCATAGCTGAACTTATCTACACCTATGAATACATAAATAAAAATATTTTCTTGTTGCAATGTTGTTCATTATTAAGTATTTGAATAATTTATATGACCTGACCTGATTTATATGTGCATTGGCTTGTAATGAAGAATCCTATAGTCGAGTTCAAATTCTATCGGGTCCGTAACATTCCCTTGTGCGCAAATAATCTTGGTGAAAGGCATGAATCCATCTCTTCTCCCTCCCCTAGCCAGGAGATGAATAGCAGGACAAAGTGGAGAGTCCTGCAGCTTTGATTGGTAACTGTTTACTGCAGAAAGATTTGTCAGCAAACTGTAGGAAATCTTTTGCCTAGTGAGTCATAAATCGAAAAAGCCATGATCACACAAACGTGTATCACATTTGACACCTGGCTTATCTGATCTGTGCATATGTAGCCACTAAATCATAAAATAGTAAACTATAAGTTGTGATAAAAAAAAAACAGCAGAAAAAAATATGACTAATAGTATGTAAATATTAATAATAACCGGATGGGTTCTTGGAGACACCTGCCACAGAAAATGATTTCATAACATGTTTGTAAAGAGACTGTATGTATGGTTGCTAGCAAGAGATATAATGCAAATACGAGCTACGCATTGGTGAAGTTTAAATCAAAGTATTTCAGAAGTTGAAATATCTGCGAAGTGTTTTAATAGAAGCCGGGAAATTAGAAGGGGACATTAGAATAGCAACTGATGCTGTCCAGAAACTTAAAAATGGTTTAAGAAACAAGAATATTTCATTGAAAGAAGGTGCTAAATTTCTGTGAATGCTGGACAATTTCTTTACAGCGAGAGGTAACAGAGATGTGGTCATAGAGAAGGATCCTGATAATAACATGGACGGAGCATGTGAACAACGAATATATAATTTAAGGTAAAAGAAATCAAAAAACAAAAGCACACATACTTTCAATCTGAAAGACTGCCTTGAAATATTTGGGAGACAGATTAGATTAAAAAAACTTTGGAAAATTTAATATTCTAACAGTTGAAGTCAATAATGGCAGAAGTTAACCGGCGTGTTTGTGCAAAGGGGGGGGAGAGGCTAGCATGTAAGATATTTATACTTCGCCAGAAATTAATATACAATTCACACCTTAAAACTAGTTAGTATAATTTGACTTAAACACGAAATAGCAATTGTCACATAGGACAATAGAGTTGTGCATAAAAGCGTTGGTTTATGAATTTGGTGATATAGGACTTCTGAGTTCAATTCCTGGGTCGGGCAATGTGTACCTGCAATTAATGGAATTGGGCGAGAAATAACTGAACAGTACGAAATAAAAATAAAAACCAGACAAGATATCCTTAGAGAGGAGCAGGTGAACGAGAACAGTCTACCCCCATAGATTAAAAACGGTTCAGTTTAGAATTCCCTGCAGGGTACTCAGATCGATATACACGTGAGGAAGGCCGGAGAGTACAAGGACCGAAACGTTTTGTTAGCAATAACAGCATGAGCAACAAAGATGAGGACAATTGTCCGACTATAATAGTATAAATTACAGTATAGCTTAAAACATTAAAATCGTGAAATCCTTCACGTCATCATTATGATTGTGTGCAGTCGTAGAATCAAAGAGCAGTTGTGCACCTGACATGTTCCCTCTACTGGAATCCGAAGAAGTATTTCTTCAGACGTAGCTTGTCTTGCGCAGGTCGATCTGGCGGAGCACATTCTTCAGCAGTTAAAACTGCAGCCGATCTCCTCTAATATAAAATGCTACCTCGGTCATGGACGTGTTTACCATTGACGCCTTGGGCCTTGAATCCAGTCTAGGAAGCCCTCCACACAATAATGTCGTGTCATCACTGTACTTGCGTATACATAAGTATGGAACACAGTCTGTCCAATACTGATAGATACTTCTTGAACATATATGAAAGTATATCCTTACTTTGACAGGTCTTAATAATTGCCAGAAGCAATTTTTGTCAACTTTTAATCGTTTTAGACGTCAAAACAAAGCCTGTGTTCATTTTCAGAGAGTTTCAACATTTATAAAATCTGTTGGATCTAATATAGAACTTGCAGTCTGAATTTATTAGGCAAATCCTTAGACTCGATTAGAACGTCTAAATTATCGTTTAAGATCCAATCAGGTTATAATCATTTTACATACTGTTCTTGCTATCTTACTTCTGCTGCTTTTTATCGCGATTTGCAGTTTTATTATATTATTTATTATATTATTTATTATATTTATTATGTTATTTATTATATTATTTATTATATTATTTATTATATTATTTATTATATTATTAATTATATTATTTATTATATTATTTATTATATTTATTATATTATTTATTATATTATTTATTATATTTATTATATTATTTATTATATTATTTATTATATTAATTATTATATTATTTATTATATTATTTATTATATTTATTATGTTATTTATTATATTATTTATTATATTTATTATATTTATTTATTACATTAATAATTATATTAATTATTATATTATTAATTATATTATTTATTATATTATTTATCATATTTATTATGTTATTTATTATGTTATTTATTATATTATTTATTATATTATTTATTACATGATTTCATGACTACAAGTCTACATGTAATTTATAAAATTAATTTTCACATCAGGGATCGACGTTGAAATATTTTAGATAGTTTCAACATGTTTTACTAAAATTATTGGATCTATTTTAAACTTGCAGTTTGAATTTATTATGCAAATCCATCGATTTGACACAGGCTTTGTTTAGACGTCTATATTATCCTTTAAAAATTGACAAAACATTGTTCAAAACTAATTCAAGTTATTGCTGTTTATATCATTTGCATAATAACTATATAATACGAACTGTAAGTAAAACGGTAAATACTGTTACCATTTAAATTATAGGACGTTTGGAGGGCCATGATCCCATATATAGGATCATGGCGCATAGATGAAGTACAATGATTGAAAGTTTAAACGGTTACGTAATTTCGTGGCCGACATTTGTAATTTGAGAAATGAGTTTTCATATGGAGAGATTGTTCTACGATTAAATGGCTTACAAAAACGACGTTCCCACATTTACCGCTTTGTTAATCCTATCTAAAACATTTAAATATAAATATTAAAAATAATGTTTGAGGCTTTATAATCGATGAATGATATTGATTTCTAGATCGGATCTTTTCAAAACTGATCGTTCAACAAATGGCATGTCAAAGTAATGAAAAACCTCAATATGGCGATTGGAATCATACAATCTGAATCGTTCGTCTCTTTGATTTCTTCTTTTCGTTTTTGTTTTTCAAATTTTCAGTGCCAACATGCAGCCTGAAGAAAAGATATGGCGCCTCTTGATTTTCAAATGATTCCTTTGGAAATATTTTATATTCATTTTTATCTTCAATTTATTTCAATCTCAATTTTTGATTTCGATTTTTCTTTTTAAGTTTCATTTCTCCAACAGATTGCATGTTATTGAAGTTCTGTTTTTTTTAACCTATTAGATTAATATCTATGAAATGGTCCTCAATCTCATGATATTCCGGAAGTCACTGATCATCCAATAAGTGATTGAGTTTAAAAGCAATATTGAACGTTAATAACATTCTACCTCGGAGATACGGGAGAGTTTACTTTTGTCAACGTTTCGATATATTCCCAATTCTACTTTGACATTTTTTTATATTTTAGAACTTTTCCATAATCCATTTCATTTTAAATAACAAATCACGCTATCATTTTAAAAGATTATTGATATTTATTTAAAGTGTGCTGACGCTGACTTAAGAAAAAATTGAGATTTATAAAAATGTCTTCAGAAATGAGGAAAAGAATGCTGGAATTCTATGCAATATTCTGGACAAACTCTTTACAAATGTGAATTAAACTTAAAATAAAAGACATGTGGTTCGCCATGGAATTCTAAGACAGTCATAGACATAAAATATAATGAGGAAATCTTCTAGAATATAGGGTCAGCAAGAATATTCTTAACATAAACAATTAAAAATTAGTGGAAAAGCCAGGGTCACTTAATGAATAAGGAGCGTTTGGGGAATTTGATACTGACAAGATATATTGAAGGCAAGTGATTTTGACAAGAATTACGTAATGAATATGAGTGAATGGGGTGTAAAAAAAATAACTGACAGTTTTTGTTAAAGGCAAAAGTTAATTAAAAAAATACTCCTGGATTATTGTATTTAAACAGTGTTAAATTATGAAAATATATACATTTCTGGCATCGAAATACAATACAAGGTTGTTTATGTCTTTACGATAGAGTTCTAAAGGTTTGGATACCAATAAATGTTTGAATACAGTTACTACATCTTCTTTGCAACAGAATGTTTTACGGTTTTAAAAACTGGCGATAAAATTGCCGACATGGTTTTCTGTGGGCGTGTGATCAGGGAAATATAGTGGATCTGGCAAAGTTTGGTATCATAAGTTTTTGAGCATCTGCATTGTTATCCAGATAAGATGTGGCTGAACATTGTCATGAAACAGAAATGGAACATGTTTAATCAGTGTCGGTTGCATTTTGTTTAACTGAATTTCTTGCAATGGCAGGCAGTAAACTTCGGCATTGATTCTCTGGTTCGAATTCCAGAAGGCTGTAATGGATAACGTCTATGACGTACCACCAGTCAGTTACCATAATCGTCTGTTGGTGTAATTTTCTCTTTGCAAAATGTTTTTATTCTTCCCTATTATCAGGAAACTGGGCCGATCGTTTGAGATTTTGCCATTATCAATTTCTCATCACAAACCAATATTTGTTCAAGATATGGAAAATTCGAATTTCGTAAATGCAGCATCGAACAAAATTCAAAACGTTAACCTCTTTGACTTTCACTGGAGCCTATTTTTCTAGGTTTTTCACCTAACCATCTTTTTCGGGTTGGCCAAATATTGTTGAAATATTGACACCCATTACCGATGTCACTTTGACACTTTGATGTGTAATTTGTACGACTAATGTTTTCAGATGTTGACTGTCAATCCCAGATGGACGTCCACTTTAAAACTCTTACTCCCACTGCGAAATTTCGCAAACCAGCGCCTTACTCTCCGATCAGCAGTGGGTCGTTTAACCAATTTTTTGTTAATATTGGTAGCAGTTTTAGAGGCATTAACATCAAGATGGAACTCAGGCAATAAAAAGTTAACGCATCTCTTCTTTTTTATGTTGAAATATGAAGGGTATATAAGGTTTTACATTAAAATGTGAAAGAGATTGATACAAAATTAACACGTTTGTGATTAGGAATAAGTAATATAATTTGTGCAACTAATTATAATGAATATAGACAAAAGAAAAACATCTTAGTCTACAGGTTTCGTTTTCTGAGGGACGCTATCAAGGAAAATGCAAGGATTTTATTCTGTAATAAGTATTTATATACAAGATCAAAAATCTTGTTCTTTTTACATTTTTTTTTAAATTTAAGAAACGATCATAAATATTCATCAAGTCAGCCGAATAATCTAGGCAATCTATGAAGGACAACCAAATGACACACTTCAATGTCTATTAAACGAGATATTCCCATCTTCTACTGGCCTTTATAGTGATTATTTAATTCATATTTTCTGTGGTGACTCTTTTCTTTCTCCACTGAACAAATGAGCTAGATGTACACACAACCTTTTTCTTTCCTCATTTTTTTCGTGAATCATGTGTAACATGTCCTTCAAGATGAAACATCCTTTCCTAGCGTAAAATTTATTTGTGTGTCTGACGGGAAGACATAAAAAAAATCTGAGGTCAATTAAAACTGACGAACGACAAAAAAACTCTCTTCTCGTTAACGACGCAACTTTGATGATGCCACAGTAAGTTACATCCGGGCACTAACAACGATTTAGTATGGTTCACACACATATATTACTATGATTCATTTATTTTCCTATATTAGGATACGCTCTGAACGGACACGAAAATATAAAGAAAAACAAAATGAAACAATTTCGCAACATTTATTTTATTTATCAGTCACTTAAGTTATTTTTAAGCAGGAACTTATGTGGATTTTAAGAATGTTAATGGCTCCCAGTTTTTAATCGGAGAGCTTAATTACAACTCCTGTTGGATTTGTTATATTCATTTACACGGGAGTAGCCTTAGGAAAAGTGTCAGTTCATATCACCCCCAGATATGAGCTAACTAGTTATACAGTGTAACCCGGATATAAGAGACCCGGGTATAAGAGAAACTCGGATATAAGAGAGATGTTCTCTGGTCCCAAATTAGAGCCCATACTTACCTAAACAAAATAGACCAAACCCGGATATAAGAGAAACCCGCATATAAGAGACTTTTATCCGGTCCCGACAACTCTCTTACATCCGGGTTACACTGTATTGTATCACTAAAGAATTATTATCTATATAAAAAAAAAAAAACTTTTTATAATTTAAAGTATTTCCTGGCTTTAAATAAATTGCAAAGTCTTGTTAAACCGTAAAATCAATGCAAACCAGGTTGTATATTTTCTAGAGACTAAACTCATTGATTGCTTTTAACAAAAACTAGGTAGGTCTTCTTAGAAACACGGAAGAAGCAAGAAAAAACCCAGTATGTTATTCTGAATGCAGTCTTAAAAGACCAAATCCGAAGAGGCCACATAGTAATAAAGGATTTTCTTCATGCTTTGGATTAACAATCTTTTGGAGAATAACATATTTGTAGTTAAAAAAATCTTAGTATTAATCCATATCTAGTGGAAGAGAATGGATTATGCCTTCCCCAAGTGTATTTGCGAGTAAAATAACATAAAGAAACTGATCAGATTCGAACATATCAATGTTACATTTTGCTCCCCTCTCCATTAGACCAGCCGCATATTCACAATATTATTACTAGAAGAATAACAACATATTCACTCACTTGTACGAATTTCTGTTTACAAAGGTTAAATGTAAGCGTTACATATTTTGATATTTGACATATAAAACAAATGTTGCGACATTGTTTCATTTTTTTTTCGTGTACGTTCAGAGCGTGACCTATAATATCAACGCATCATTTCCTATCTTTTGCAGCCTTTAGTAATGTTTGTATTTTGACGATCACTAACCCTCCTTATCCTACCATCCATTTACATAATCTCATAGCGATACGTGGCTCGATATTTCTCACCAGACCTCTTGATATAAATAGGAGTAGATGAAATCACCTATCGTCCGGTTCACACGCCTCCCCGAACTTTTGAAAGTGATTAGAGGTTCATCTATTGTACCCTACTTAGGATTAGGTTTACAGTCCCTTCTAAAATCTCTTTCAGCTCTTTAATCCTAACATCTCCGTCTGATATTTGAAATTTTCTTCACTATGTTATTTCATTTTTTTCTCTGTCTACTTCAATTCTGTACTCCTAACGCTTGTTCTTCCCTCTGCTAATATAAGTCCATGCAGTAACCCTCTACCTTGAATGGTTCTTGGGCTTTGTATTGAGGGAATATTATGAAACCATTTCTTGTGGGTGTCAAATTCTCCAAGCCTTTCTTCCTTATCATGTACCCCAGAAAATTAACCTCTGATTTACTTCTATAATTTTGAGCATTTCACACCAAGCAAGGCAGGGTGCCACTGGCAAGCAAAGGGTTACAGTGAGTGAATGTAAAATTAAAGAGGGTGTTTAAGGAAAAAGATAAAGTGAAGGATAAAATCAAGACATCGAATGATGTCGATTGACATTACATTTGAATATTTGATCTATCTATCTATCTATCTATCTATCTATCTATCTATCTATATATATATATATATATATATATATATATATATGTATGTATGTATGTGTGTGTTTCTTTTTTTGTTTGTGTGAGAATTAATTTCTAAAGAGTTAATGGTTTTTATTCAAAACTCTCTATAGATAAGGAAAGGTATTCTTTTAAATTGTATGTGTAAATCAATCCCTGATTTGTTAAGCATTTCACCAGAAAGATAATATATTGTTTTTCCATTACATTCTACACGGTTTGACATATAGATATTTCCTTCAAGTAGACTGGTTGCTAGCCATGATTAGAGGGACCTGACGACACTGCAGTTTAAACTATAGATGGCGCGAGTAATAGGATTCTTCCTATTAGTGCGAAAGTGGATCCAAATGATCATACCTTAATATAAACACATCTCAGCGATGTTACTGTCAGCACCAATATCCGTTATAGTACAGGTTTTTTTTTAAACTGTGGGTCCCAATCCTTCTCTGGGTCACGAGATAAATAAAATGGGTCGTGACAAAAAAATAAAAATAACTAAATCTGATTGGCTCTTTCACTACAGAATTAATAATTAATGTAATCGGATCAAATCGGCTCCCCACAAAAGATTATTACCTGTGGGACAATACTTCAGCCTAGAAAAACATGATTTTAAAAGTCATGCTAAATTTAATATAACTGAAAAAATAGAAAATTTTAGAACATGAAGACAAATGAATTTTGCACGTCAAAACACTTCGTCCAGACGGGCTTAAACAAAAATTTATTAGAATAGATACAATTAATATATGACCCTATAAATCAAGTCCTACCCACATTTCTCACCCACGCAAGACAGACATGCTTGCAAAAGTTTTTAGTTCTCACACTTACACGCACACTCATAACAATAGTCATTTTCCAAGCGTAGGTGGCGCAAGGCCGAAAGTAGGGGGCACACAGTGAAGAACGAACTCATTTTTATGTCGTAAGTGTTCTAGCGAGACAAGCTTGCAAACAATTACACCGCCTCCAGGTGCACAACTCTTACCAATATATTGACTTGCACACATCATACACATTCCCTAAGAATTAAAAGATGACATACACTTAACACACACATCATCCTTTCAGCAATCAATAAAACTGTGAATATATCCAAGAAGGGAATTCTGCGGCTCATGAGTCTGACCAGGCCTCTTTTTTTTTTAAAAAAAAAGCAACTTGAAAGAGGCCGTTTGAACAACACAAGGACAGATCAAATTAATGGCAAAAAATAAATGAAAATTACAGATTAAGTTCATTTTCTTCATAAACTGTATTTCTATGTTACTAACACGCAGGAAATTGTTTTTCCTCTTTTTTTTTTCTCCTGATGATAGCAATTCTGGCCCAAACTGTTTGAGGAACCTAATTGAAATAATAAAACAAAAAAAATATTAATATATAACCCAGTGTGTCTGAAAATTTTAATTTTTTTAATGTTTTTTATTGTTCAACACACACACATGCATATATATATATATATATATATATATATATATATATATATATATATATATATGAAACAGCCTGTCGCCTCTAAGTGTTGACTTCAATGTTCTCTTTTATATTTACACGCTCTATCTCTGATATTAAGCACTTTATCCCATAAATATAGCACACGTTAAGAGTATATTTCTTCATATATATATATATATATATATATATATATATATATATAGAGATAGAGAGAGAGAGAGAGAGAAAGAGAGAGAGAGAGTCTCATCTCATTAAATTTATATATTTTGTTCGTCAAACTCACAAAGAGAGCCCGCACAAAAACTGAGCTAAGGTGTGAAGTGCGTTCGTCTTCGTGGCCAATGAAAGCCGTTAAGATTGGTAAATAATTCAATTGCATCTGAAGTCAGGGCTAAAACCGAATTTCCCAACTTAATGTCGAAGTCTTGAACCGGTATATTCTTTCTGTGTTAGTAAGCTGATGTTTTGTGTTCATTTGAAATATTCGAAATTTTGCTGAATTGGCTGCTGTTTAGGTGAAATTTAAGAATGGGCTAGTTTTTTTTCTTTCATAGAAATAAATAATACAAAAGGATACATGCAATTGCAATATATACGGAACATAAGAAATATATATAAAAATTATCGATGGTAAATAAATGCACCATATAAAAGGAGTTTCTCTTTGATTTCTGACACGGATGTATAATGGGTTGCAATTCAAAATTTGTTACTTGCTCTGGGTCGCAGTAAAAAATGTTGTAATTTTACTACTAGTACTGCTACTAATAATAATATGATAAAACAAATAAAACACGCGTGATCAAGAAAAAAACTAATACAAATGAAAAAGAACGACATTGATTTGCCAAATAAATCCATATTTGCTGACGTTTATGTTTTATTTTTATAAAGACAAATAAGATGCGATGTTTTATTTTTATTCATAGCCATCTTTATTACAATGTTACATGCGGTAATTCTATTCACAAATGAATTAGACATTTGTTAACATGAATACATTAAAAGTAATTTTCCAGAACTCAACAGATCAGAATTATTCATAGGAGGAATGGATCGCTTGCATATAATGCCCAACTGAATGATTTGTATTTTAAATTACACTAATCCCACACACGATCTCTCCGAAGAAAAAGAAATTCTTTGTTTCGTCATCCGCCCGTTTTGAATCAATCTCTGTCTAATTTTGATTTATTTTCCTTTTTGACAAAAAAAAGTACCCCATTAAAATTTACTGTCCATTAGCATCCTCATCGCGAAAAGCTCAATATATTTGCATTTATTGACATCATGAATACAGCTGTTACTACCTACCTACCAGTGATGTGTAACTAGGAATTTAGATTAAAATACAAAATTTTCTCGTCGACATGTATCTGCATTTTCTAAAAAATATTTTTGGGGACCATTATCATGTAAATGTAACCCAGTGGTAATGTCTTAATTAAAATCAGTCCTAGGAAATGAGTAAAGACAATTCTTGTTTCTTTTAAAACTGTTGTTATAATCACCATACTAAATATAGTCAATTTTGAAGCTTTCATATGTATCATTACTACGTATTGAATATTGGTGCCACATCTGTTCTGGGGATTCCGCCATATAATTCGATATTCTTAATAAAATCCTAAGAAGAATGTGAAATGTTGTCGGTCCTAAATTGGCATCTCGGCTTCAAACCCTTTCCATTTTCTATGGATTTATTCATAATAGTTTTTCTTATTAGCTTTCCAGATTGGTATCTAGACTTTACGAATGTAATCTAGTAATAAACTGGCAGCTATGTCTCATCCTTTTACTGTTGAGATGGATAAAGTTAACCGTAAGTTCTATGTTAACAGTTTCTTCTATCGCACTTCCCGCTTGTGGAACTCATTTCCAGCTTCTTTCTCTCAGGTCAACATTGATATTCAAAAATTAAATCTAATATCAATTGTCGTCAAATTAATTCCTTAATGATGTTTTTTTTTTTTTCTTTTCTTCTCACAATGATTTCACACTGAGTAACCTCTTGCGTCTTAGTGGCTTTACCGACTTGCTTAGAGATTAATGATCGGAAAAAAATACTATCCATGTAATTATTGGGAAAAGTGAATTTTTATTCATCGTTACAAAATAAGGATCCGCGTAAATCAACTTAATGCTGACAGTCTGGAGAAAATGTTCTTGAGAAGTTTATTATGCCAGCTTTAGCATTCATTTAGTGTGGGGAATTTACAACCAGACACAAATAAGTGAGTAGTCTCAATAAAAATACATTTAGAGTCTAATGCTGGGGAAAGTATTAACCATTGATAGGTCAGTGGAATAAATTGGAAGATATGCTAATATTAGGAACATTACCATTCAAAAAAATGATATGAATGCAACCCATCATCAATGGTAGAAGTGAGCATGGTACTGGGCTCTAGACCTTCAGCATGCATACCGAAAGTCGTACACAATACAACCAATCCCATATAGTAGTAATAATAATAGATATCGGCAAACTAAGTGCTTTATCAAAGACATGTCCATACCACCTGATAAAAAACAACATCTACGCTTAAGAATTTGAGAAAGTTTTATAATATACACAAAAATATACGACGAGAAACCTTACATTTAAAATACAACCACTGACTTAGCATTCTCAGAACAATGAAATGTGTAAATATTTTCAGTCATTAAGAAAAACGTTGTTTTATTTGTTGCTATATATATATATATATATATATATATATATATATATATATATGTGTGTGTGTGTGTGTGTGTGTGTGTGTGTGTGTGTGTGTGTGTGTGTGTGTGTGAAATATAGTTTTAAGGTATGCTATATTTATGGGGTAAGGTGCTGAATGTCATGGATAGGGCGTATGAAAATGGAGCCTGTTTACTTCATGCTAAACACAATCGTCAGGTATATCTCTCTGTCAAACACCCCCACACACACACACGCACACACACACATATGCACATACACATACAGATTGGCCGCAATTTTGATATAAAAATACTACTGTGATCAAAGAAGAAAATTCACTCCGACGAAAATGTCTAAAGAGGCACACACACACACACACACACACACACACAGTTCACCATCTTGGCAAATTTTCTATTATCACACTGTGGGATATCTAATAACAAAATGTAAATGAAATAGGCTAATTTAAAAAAACAAACAAAAGAAAAAAACCTAAATTCCCAGCAACGCTCGTTCGTGCGGTATTGTAATCGCTCCAGTGTAAAAAATGTATCTAGAATATTTTCAGACATGTTTTCTTGAATAATACAAACATAGTGTGTCTTAGTTTTATATTGTTTTCTTGATATTGAGATGAAATCCATCAAGGTAGGTACTGTAGTTTGTTTTGTTTTGTTTTGTGTTTTTTTTTTAACACAAGTCCTTTTGACCTTTACTAAGTAATTCCACAATTGTGATTATGTGAAATAAGCAATTCGAAGTGTTTTAACAATACAGCCACTTATCTTCTACCATGCAAGCGTACATGTAACATTTCAAAGAAGGGATTTTACAAATGAGTAACCACGGGATTGTATTGATATCAACATTTCGATTGTTTATACATTTGTGTAATGTTGGTAGGCATATTCATTCTTCTACAGTTTAATCGGTGGCAGTTAAGGAATTGCAGTCATTAGTTTTAGACATAACCTGGGATGTAGATTGTAAATGAATGAGACAATGTTGAGGATGAGGTCTGCAAATCTGAGATACCTAATGTAACAGCAAAATTGTCGAATTGTTAGATTACAGTTTAACTGTTGTATCTTAAAAATGATTAAAGATATCTTACTGGAATTATCCGAGATTTTTGTAACAATATTGGACTCTACTGTGAAAATAAGATTGTGTTCAGCTCTTAGATTAAATGATTATCCTTCTTGATATTGTGACCTCCTGATCCAGTTTTCCATTCTAATGTACCCTCTTTTTTAAACATATTTACCGTTCTCTTGATGGTTCATGAATGGATTTTGAAGCCCGAGTATTAACGTTGGTACCATTACCGAAGGCCTGAATGATCCTTTTCTTCTCACCATTGCGCAGTTGGGAAGATATTGTGTGTTTGACACAAAACTATTTTAACCTTCTATTTTTAGCTGAATACATCAAAGGTTTTTACAGTGATTCTAACGACAAATTGAGTCAAGATTCCTAAACGTTTTACCTTAAAACATGGAAAAGGAAATTCAGTTAGTTTAGTGTTTGTTTTTTTATATATTAAACATTTTGTGGGATGGACAATTATTAAATAGTGTTACCCGATTTGTACAATTTTTCTATTACACCTGGTATGTGTGTTTATCCTGGTACATATTGCAGGCTTTTACTATTCAATTTCTTTAAATTAACGAAAAACAGGCGATAGATATTTATAAGCTATGCTTCAACGACAGGGAAGCAAGGAGACGATGTTAAACAATAGAACTGAATTTCTTTTTTTTTAATCACAGTCCTAAGGGGCTATTTCTAATGAAAGAGATTAAATAGATTTTAGAAGAAACCAGAAACCCAATCCTAAATATAGATAAACCTCTGCACATGTTCAAAGATGCGGAGAGGAGCCTGAACCGAGCTATGGGCGAACCTATCTCTATTGGAAATAAAAAATAATTAGTTTATAAAATTTCAGTGTTTTAGGCGGAAACTTTAGAATTATAGGATTAAATAAGATTATAGAAGGAACTGGAAACGCTATTCTAGACAGGAAACAAGGAATAAGCATCTATTCCAATTCTAAAGATGAGGGAAAAGTGTGAACCGGACGATAGGCGAACCTATCTGAATGCCGAGATTGTCGTTATCATATTTTTATATATTACGTGCCTTCTACTATGATATACGTAGAAGAAAAAAAGAAAAAAAAGATTTATTTGATCGATGTTCGTCTCTTCAAAAAATGTCTTCTTTTCCAATCCACATCCTTACTTTACTAACATTTTTCCTTCATATCTTTCTTTGAGCTTCTTATGCACAGCATTTTTTATTGTCATTATCTTTTAAAGATTTGGCATTTGTTTTTTTTTTTTTTTTTTTATTGTTTTTTTTTCCAAAGTTGTGTTTTTAAGACTCAATTTCTTTAAAATATCTTCTTACACTCTTGGGATTTTATGTGCCTTCCAACCTAAGTTAATCTTTGTATATATAAAATTTAAAATAGACATCAATTTCGATGCTTACATATATCTCTATTTGGAAGATATGATATACCAGGGTAAAAGTGGTAATTGAATGATAAAATAAAAAAATAAAGTGTGTCGTTTTTCGAAATCTTATTTAATATTAATAATTGTTTAGTCGTTTGAGAAATACGCACGCACACACAAGCATACACGCACACATTCTTCCCTACCATTCTTACTACATCCACCATAATACCTAATTGCCTCCATGAAAGTTTTAACTAGTCCCCTTATTTAAAATTCATTGACTGTTGGGGGGAGGGGAATAAAAGAACATAGCGAATAGCTCATCTGAACAATTATCATGAAAGTATTTATAGAAAAGACAAGCTTACGGCGGTGGGAAATTGATGTAAGCTGATCTGATAGATCAGGACCAATAATATTGCAAATTCATCTTTGGATTTTATTAGCTATCAAAAGGTAAATGCAGACATTTTTTTCAGCTTTTCTTAATTTGGCGACCGATGGATAAGAATCAGAATTCATTCAGTTTCCTATCTATTCCGTTTGATTTTTATTGCTACTCTTTTAATATAATCCATAATTTCAGATCTGTATTTTCGTTAAGAAATGAATCAAAATGCAATTATAATGCTGTCTGTTTAAATACAATAGTAAGATAAATAAATAAAAAAATCGATAGAAAAATTGAATGGGTTCGAACCTAACGCCAAAAATATATATTTAATGCTAAAGATCTTTGTATCTTCGACGTTTAGCGATGTAAAAATTTAATATCATTATCGGTCTGGAGAAGTTTTTTTCGATGTTTGAAATGTGTAAAATGGACGCCATTTTACTTCAATTCCTTCTTGTACCTACATTTGTAATTATTTAAAGAACAATAACAAAAATTGTTCAAAATAAATATTTGTAAATATTTCTAAAATAAACAATTATTTTTAGCTGCAATTCACACATATTCCTAAAAATATCCTGAAAATAACACAACGATGGGTTTGATAAAACAAAATTTATTTCGAAAGGATAAGCAGAACAATAAATGCTACTTCATCTCTATCTCTCTCTCTCCTCTATATATATATATATATATATATATATATATATATATATATATATATATATATATATATATATATACACACACAAACACACACACATATATATATATATAGATAGATAGATAGATAGATAGATAGATAGATAGATAAGATGCGAACAAATAGAGTACAATTCCAACGTTCGTAACATTCAGATTATTTTTTATGTAGGAAACTCACAAATCATATAACTTGTCTAACATTATGTTAGATTGCTACTACATTTTTTCTTCGGAAATGGCAATGCCTAATGTAGAATATGTATCAATTTACATCCGTTCCAGTTTAAAGTATGTTGCTAGCATTGATTTCAAATCTAAAGGTCATGACCCATTTATAAAAAATAATTTTCTTAGTTTTTGCTGCTTGTTTAAATTTAACGTACGTCATAATTCGATTAGTTGATCTGAGTAAAGCCCACAAACCTTATATCCACCTCTTTTTTTCTTTTTCTCTTTTGTCCTAAAAAGATTCTGTATTTTGCTTTTAAATCTGCATAAATCATTCACTCGCCAGTAATTTACAATCGACTGATGAGATGCGTTGATACGCATCAAAACACAACTGCAATTGTCTAGCGAATTTGACATGTTTTTCGATGTAATTTCGTAAATTAATGCATTTCGTTGTCTGAGGGACTTTATCAAAGGGTGAAATGATTCGGATAATCGTGGTTTATCACTCGTGTCTTTCTATTCATTTGTCTCTTCTGCAGATACACTTCCTGTGAGAATATTTACGTATATATATATATATATATATATATATATATATATATATATATATGTATGTATGTATGTATGTACACACACAGACACACATTCGTTTACTAATATCTTTCGCCTACGAACATAATACAAATGTATAAGCAATCGAATTTTGATCTATCTATCTATCTATCTATCTATCTATCTATCTATCTATCTATCTATCTATCTATCTATCTATCTATCTATCTGTTCATTATCTACCCGTCCTTATCTATTATCTCAGTCTGTTCATTATATCCCACATCTAGCTCTCTATTTTCTTTGTCGATCTCATATATATCCCTTTTTATTTATCTATCTGTTTGACTCCCTGCCTATATATCATTTTATTTATCTATCTATTTATATATATATATATATATATATATATATCTATATATATATATATATATATATATATATATATATATATAGCTTTCTAACTATTGTACCACGTCAAAGTGTCCAAAGATATATATCTATACGAAAGTAGATAAATAAAATTGAATAAACAATATATATTCTCAACTTCAAATTCGCAGATACACTTCTCTGAGAAACATGAAGGGAATGATTCATCGCTGTGTATATGACATTGTATGTCTTAGCTTCAATGGTCAGGACTCTTGAAACCAAGGAATGTACATCGACAGAACAATTGCTATGGGAATTGCGATACATTAGTAAGGGTCTTGTTACTTTTAGTCTGCGAGAAACGTGTTGTAGAGTAGAAAATAATTTATCACCCACATGGTAACGGAGAATATTCTGAACGATATCCTGACAGGCAAGTTAGGACTGAGCATCTACAAAGCAGATATGATAATAATACTCCATTTTAATTTTAATTGTCTAATCTGGCTCGTAATCTGTATAGTTTATTTCGCAATTTTTGAAACAAAGCATCTCTCATGATGAGTATTAGTACATTGATGAATTGGAACAGTGGTTCGAGCATGATGTTGCTCCTCCTGACACTGCTAATGAGCCACAAACTGATGTGGAATGGGTACCTCACTCGACTGAGCTGAACCCTCCAGATTTATTCTTCTGGGGATTCCTCAATGACAACATCTCACAGGAAAACCCTTGCACCATTGCTGCATTGAAGGCAGTCATCATTGAGAAGGATCAATTGATCACCCAGGAGGAATATGCACGTGTTATCAACAACTTTGCATTCAACAGTGCATTCAATTGAACAGAGAACATCTGGAGCATGTACGCTAGGACTCCTCTTGACATTTTTCGTTCATGTTTTAGACTAAATGGCTGCAGATCATAAAATATTATCCTTTTACCTTTTAGTAAATGTACTTTCCATTATTCTATCATTTGTGGTCTTTGATATGTGCCCGATCACTTTTGAAAATCAAAATAAACAAAGTCCAGAAAGCATTATGCAATCAAAGGACATTAATGTTCTCATATGGGAGCACCTAACTTAACCTTGGTCGTTTAAATCATTAAAAAGATAATTGTTAAGAAAGCCTTCAGGTAAATAGGCGTCATTTTTTATTATGTGCAGTGTCACAAGATGCGTGTTCACGGGGCTCCACTGCTTCTATCCTTTATTCAATACCCATCCCTCTCAGATTACATATGTCATATATTTATGCAAATTCTTTATGTAGGTTACTCACTATTTCAGATTACCTAAATCAATTATTAGGCCTGAGGGAATTTAATGTTTTTACATTACAAATGTGGATAACACCAGGGAAGTAAATGAAACCATTTATCAAATAAAGTGCGGAGCATTGAATAGATTATACCGACTTCGTTTACAAGTAATGCATCAATAAGACGTGGATGATTGTAACTGTTATCGCTATAGAGAAACGAAACAGCGGGCCATGTTTGAGATACAGGTTGATTACATCTGTTTCATTCCAATGCACACGGGAAAGGAATAAATTCAAACGTCTCCCTCGTTCCCATGCGTACGTAATAATACAGACTGAATTATCTAGTCTTGCTTTGTTTGCAAATATAGGAGACACGGTAATCGTTATTCAAACAAGAAGTTAAATCTTCAGTCGGATGGACTGTAAATTCTTCAACCAAATTTTAATAGCTTCAGAGGAAGACGATAGAATATAATACCAATTCGAATTAAATAAATAGTCATGTATATAGGTTGCTGTTAAAAAATCCCTCTTCAGCCTAGGAATATCATCAGGAAAATATGACCAACTGAAAGAATTATATACGAAACAACTTTTCTTCCCGAAAGTCCTCACTATATAGTCCAACATATGAAAGCATTGATTCATTTGATGTTTTAGCTTCACGTACGTATCCAAACATTGGGCAGTTCTTTATAATACAGAATTTTAAATAGTTACCACATGATTCCTTGTTTGAAACAAGGCACAATATAAAAAATAAAAGGGAACATTTTATGAAATAGTGATTTTTTAATTTTTAGTAACCACAAAGAGTAGCTTCAAAACCATATATACTTGAATTAATCAACTATTTCGTTTTGCAAATGAAATAAAATAATTTAAACTTACAGCAGTTGATACCTTATCTGACAGTTGGTAACAATCATTCTTAATCACTTCTCGTTTATTTATGCAGTATCCTCTCAATATATATTTTTAAATATATACAAAGGTGCCTGCACTTCTTAAAGGCTATACACGTAATCTTGTAAAGCGTTTGAGTTTAAATGTTAACAATATATGTAAAAAGTCAAGGAAACAAATAAATATATCATGAAATAATAGTGTAGTACGTTATTCACGGAACTTAAGGCCATATTAGGTTGAAACACAGGTTCTCACCTGAAGATTACCGAAGTTAAGCAAAGTTAAGCCTGTCTGTACATTGTTAGTTTACCACTTGTGAATACCAAGCGCTGTAATCTTGGATTTGCCGGTGTTACGAGGAATAACCTATCGGGATGAGAAATCGGACAAACAACTTTGTTTCATGCAATTGGCATTTAGAAAGGTATGAATATATGGCGCCTCCTCCAGGTATGGGTTAAATAGCACTGTAGACTAGTCTTTATAAAACAATGGTTGGTAACTAATCTACCGCTGAATGTAACGGAATCAACCTACGCGAATTTCTACTCAAGGTCAAATCATGAATCGAAATTCGTGTAATAGGTATATAGCCCCTAAGAAAATAAAGATGAATGTCATTTGTGGTAGAAAATTCAAGGGGTTTGAATTGAATTTAATATCCATCAGAAATCTTGATCTATGAAGAGTTGATTTGTGCTGACCTTATTATGTGTTAACACATACCAAATTAAGTTTTGTATCAGGTGTCACTTCTGAATTTAAGTAAACACGATGGTTAACATAGAAATTGGCCTCAAAACCATCGACTTTATAATCGAAATGCCGAAGATGTTGGTTGCATAAACAAAAGCAATGAAGGGAAACAGCTGGATTTTGTCAGAGCTACGAGGTGACAAGATAGAATCGCACATAAAAAGAAGATATGTTAAAAAAAAACCTGAAACCACATGACCTGGCTTCGGCCTGCGATATTTTCACTGAGTTCTAAAATGATTAACACTCTCCTTACGAATAAAAAATTATCTTATAATCAGACAGTCAGATTTCTCACTCCTAGCGGCCCGAATTCCAAACAAATCCATTGCATTCACTTACGTGTTAATAACCATGAGAAAGCTATGAATCCTTTATTTCTCCTCCCAGCTATGGATAAATAGCAGGACAGACCAGGTTCTATAACCTTGGATAGCAACTGGTCTACCTCAGAAAGAAATGGCAACCTACTGCGGGTAAAATCTGACTCGTCTTTCGATACATGATCGCCTAAGCGTGTATCACGCATGACACATGACCGGCTGATTCATAATAAGAGGCGATGTTTATAACGCTAAGTAATTGCAAGCCTTCTTTATTCTCATTCTTTTCAGTCACTACTCGTTCTCAGCATGTTCGCTTTTCCAGCATGGATTCACTTAAGAGCAAGAAGTCTAAGGGCAATATGATAAAAACCCCGAAATCAGCTAAGAAAAATGGACACGCCAAAGCACCCGAGTCTCCAAGTTTGTCCCGTTGAAAGAAACACCACGGCCTGTCTTGTCGCAGATATATGAAGAATAAAATATAATATATACACTAAAACAAATCCACAAGACAACCACAAACGTTTTAGGTTTCTCCATTTTTCAATATATATATATATATATATATATATATATATATATATAGATAGATAGATAGATAGATAGATAGATAGATAGATGTGTGTGTGTGTGCAAATAATATTAAACTGGGAAGAAGTGCAAGTCGAAAAGCTCTTAACGTAACGTGGGAAATGGAAAAATGAAAAACATAAAAAAGGAAACTAACTTAATCGTTCCTCGTTCTTCAGTGTTCAGTCGAAGATAAAATATATACATCGCTATTAATAACAAACCGTTTGAGGTGAAGCAAGAATTCTTTCGAATTATAGAGGGAATGATGTTTTAATATACCTGGCCCGAGCATTTATAAATTTTAATCTGAATTGTAAATAATGTCTATCTCTTATAATTCAATCCAACGTTTAAGACGTTGACGAAATGACATGCTACTTACACCGTTGCAGAAAATACCTGGCTGCACCTGCCATGATCTATGCTTACAACTCGATCACTGCATAGATGAGGAGATATTTGATCATATCGTCTATTGTAAGGAACCTCTTATATTTCGAAAATATGTTTCAGGTGTAAATAACTCACTAGATTCTGATCAGGGCAAAAATTAAGTATTGTTGCATATCTGGGTTGGTGAATGCCAATGCCATCTTTGAGACCTCGACAATTATTTCCGAAATCGTTGATTAACTACTTGTGCGCTTTTCACAGATTTTCCCAGAACGATATTATCAAAAAGTCACTTCGTTACAAATCGGCCATGAGGACAGCCAAAATGAGTGCTCACGGATTTATTGATTCATTCATTCATTTATTCGGCATTTCATTCTGCTAAACATTACAAATAAAATGGTGCACCATCGATCTCCAAAGTTAAGCAGTTTCGAATCCGGTCAGTATCTAAGAACACTGGGTCCTTTAAGCAACATCTTACAATCTGAAATATGTTTCAGATTTAAAAAACTGACTATAGGTTGATAAGCCGTAAACAACAAATCAATCAATTTGTTTGTTTGTTTTGCACTACGGGATACAACACCTCAATGGGTTACCTAATGCCGACAAGATTTTTATTGCTGGCAATATTTCTTTTAATAAAGTATTTCTGGTAATATATTTCCTAAAAATGCTTTGCTGGTAATAATGTAATGAGGTTAAAAAATTTTTTTTCGGAGAAAATTTATTGCTCGTAATAATTTTTACAAAAATTTTATATGTTTTGATCCGATTTTGTGGGTTAACTATTTGCCCATAGCTGAGATTCTAACAGTCGCTACCAACGCAGGTCAGGGTGGACCTGGGAACATTAGCAATTAAGAGGTTGTTCCATGTTCCTCAAAACCTCTTGATCAGAGCCCTTGCTGTTGGATGTAGTTTATCGTCTTACCCAGGACGCGGATGCAGTTTATCGTCATACCCAGGACGTGGATGCAGTTTCTCGTAATACCCAGGACGCGGATGCAGTTTATCGTCATACCCAGGACGCGGATGCAGTTTATCGTCATACTCAGGACGCACATGTAGTTTATCGTCATACCCAGGATGCGGATGTAGTTTATTGTCATACCCAGGACTCTGATGTAGTTTATCGTCTTACACAAGACGCGGATGTAGTTTATCGTCATACCCAGGATGCGGATGTAGTTTATCGTCATACCCAGGACGTGGATGCAGTTTATCGTCATACCCAGGACGCGGATGCAGTTTATCGTCATACCCAGGACGCGGATGCAGTTTATCGTCATACTCAGGACGCACATGTAGTTTATCGTCATACCCAGGACGTGGATGCAGTTTCTCGTAATACCCAGGACGCGGATGTAATTTATCGTCATACCCAGGACGCGGATGCAGTTTATCGTCTTACCCAGGATGCGGATGCAGTTTATCGTCATACCCAGGAGGCGGGTGCAGTTTATCGTCATACCCAGGACGCGGATGTAGTTTATCATCATACCCAGGATGCGGATGTAGTTTATCGTCATACCCAGGATGCGGATGTAGTTTATCGTCATACACAGGACGCGGATGTAGTTTATCGTCATACCCAGGATGCGGATGTAGTTTATCGTCTTACACAGGACGCGGATGTAGTTTATCGTCATACCCAGGATGCGGATGTAGTTTATCGTCATACCCAGGACTCTGATGTAGTTTATCGTCTTACACAGGACGCGGATGTAGTTTATCGTCATACCCAGGATGCGGATGTAGTTTATCGTCATACCCAGGATGCGGATGTAGTTTATCGTCATACCCAGGACTCTGATGTAGTTTATCGTCTTACACAGGACGCGGAGTTTATCGTCTTGTCATACAGGACGCGGATGTAGTTTATCGTCTTACCCAGGATGCGGATGTAGTTCGTTACCCAGGATCGGATGTAGTTTATCGTCATACCCAGAACTCTGATGTAGTTTATCGTCTTACCCAGGACGCGGATGTAGTTTATCGTCATACCCAGGATGCGGATGTAGTTTATCGTCATACCCAGGACGCACAGATGACGGTGATTCATGGATAACTCTTATAACTACGAAGAACATTAATGGTTTTATTTTTGGATTCTTTATATTCAATGTCACATAGACTCGACATTTATAAATCCATTAATTAGTCAAATTTATATTCAGTCAATTATGTGCCATGCGTGATACGCGCTTAGGTGATCATTTCCCGCAGTATGTTATCTTTTCTTTCTGCAGTAAACCAGATGCCAATTCAAGGCTATAGAAAAGGGTGTGCCCTGCTATTTACCCACAGCTGAGTGGAGAAGAGGATTCATACCGTTCCCAGTTATTAGCACGTAAGTGAATGTAATTCGAACTCAAGACGGAGATGTGGATTATCATCATAACAAGAACGAACAAATCAATCAAATAATACAGTGGATATGAATTTGCTGGCTGAATTTTCGAATATATCTTTCAGCTGAACACGATCAACGATAAAAAATTAAGATTCTCCGGAAGAAAAAAGAGAAAATAAAATCAACAATTTTGAAAGCTTGATCACAAAAACTTAATACAATATTAGAGAATTTTTTAATTTATTTTCAAAACTATGCATTATTGATCTTTGTTCAAAAATTGAATAAAGTTCAAGAGCATTCTCATTGATATTATAAAGCAACATTTGAAGCAATAAAAAGAATGTATTCAGCCAGAACGAAAAATTAATGGGATTTATAAGATCTAATGATTTTAGTGAAGGAAATTAATTCAATAAATCTCAATTGTTAATATTTCTTCTCATTTTCCTTAGCAGGAATTATGTGAGTAAAATTCATTGGAGACATAGAATTTATGAACAACTGCATGTTTGCATATACCTTCATCGCAATGTATGTGTGACAATATATATATATATATATATATATATATATATATATATATGTATTTTAGCAGCATGTTTTCATTGAGGCAAATTTCATTGAATAGATTAGGCAAGTTTTGTCTGCTTATTTTCAACAGCATCTGTTCATATTCTCGGATGAGCTTTCATATATATATATATATATATATATATATATATATATATATATATATATATATATTATTATTATTATTATTATTATTTTTATCATCATTATTAATAATAATAAGTTATTAATTATACTCTGTTGGTGCAAAAAAATAAAAAAACTGGATAATAAAATTTGCCAATAAAAATATATTAAAACAAATAGGTTTCCGGGGAAAAATTGGAAAAAAAAGAAATGATTAAAAAATCCGAGTAGGCCAAAAAAAGCCGTCTAGTGCCGTAATTTTTAGTTCAAAGCAAAAAAAAAAATGAAACAATTGACTGAATATGAAAAAACTTAAAGTACTCAATAAGATAAACAGAGCCGAGAAAAAATCCTAGGGATAAACAACAAATATGATAATGAACCCGCCTGTAATTGTAGATATAAAGAAATGTGTCCAGTACAGGACAAATGCAGCTTTATCAGGTTTATGTATCAAGTAACCAAAAGAAAATATGATAAAAACATGTTTACATTTACGCTGGTGAATAGAAATTTTATGCACATAGGCACTCTTTTACTAAACCTAAATTGTTTAATATTTGCGATTGGGAGCGTAGGATACACACACGCACACACACGCACGCACACGCACACACACACACACCCATATATATATATATATATATATATATATATATATATGCATGTATGTATATGTATTACAATGCCTGTATGTATGCATGCATGCATGCATTTGTATTACAAGGCCTATATTGTTTCTTTAATAGGGAAAATGTTAACGTCCAATAGCTTATGAGGCGCTGATGTCATTATTTGTTTTATAGCAGTGTAATATTTTCAAGGTTTATTGTTGGGACTATCACTGCTTTTATTGTTTATATATGATAGGATCAGTTGGTTTAGAGTTTTATCTAATCCGTGTACATTTTAAAGTAGGAAATTATGGGATAAAGTGTGCTGTGTTAGGTTTAGGGTCGTTGTTTAAAGATGAGGTGTGCCAATGAACAGAACTAAAAAGCGTTCAATTGGTTGAGAAAATAGACAAGGAACAGAAAGAAAAGAAAATCTATTCTATCGGTGGCATTTTGAGCAGAGTTCTTGAGAGAAAGTGAAAGTTTTTAATGGATTCTCTCTAAAAAAAATAAATAAATAAATAAATGAATGAAGAAATAGGTGAATTTGGTCTGTTGGTGAGTTGAAAAAAGTTAGATGTATTGTCTATGTCATGCGCATCTATAGCGGAAAGTTAATTTTCGCGTGTTCCCTCGACATCGGAGCGGTGCGGAAGAAGGTTAGCCTTTTGCAATCCCCGCCAATCATGTTTCTATTTTCTTTTACGCATACATAAAACCTGAAAAGGATTCAACGATGCTGACAGTGTTTTCAAACCACACAATGTCAATTCAAAAATGTCTAACGTCCGTTACATATCTGCTATTCATAAATGTAACCGCGATGAATCTCTTCCTCAATTTTGTGGAGTTTGACACTATCCATCTGGGCATTAATAATTATACATCTTTTCACTGAACAATACATACACGCACACACACACACACGCACGCACGCACACAGGCGCACACACACACACATATATATATATTACTTTCATATCTCACTCTGCTAACGTCTCTCGATATATATATATATGTTTGTATATATATTTATATATATATATATATATATATATAGATAGATAGATAGATAGATAGATAGATATAAATAAAGAGACAAGAGTAAAATCTATGCTAAGCCGAGGGGTTTCGTCGTAACAGAGACATTATCAAAGGACTAAATGCGTCAGATAACCGTAGTGTTTTCACTTGTCACTTTTTCTTCTATTTTTCTCTTATACAGATACACGCCATTTGAAAAAACGTATATATATATATATATATATATATATATATATATATATATATATATATATATGTGTGTGTGTGTGTGTGTGTGTTTAAAAGTGAACATTAAGTGAACACTTAGAGGCAACCGTCTGTTTCATGTTAGACGCAATCTTCAGGTCACGAGTAGCCCGACGATAGCGTCTAGCATGAAACAGACTGTCGCCTCTAAGTGTTGACTTCTATGTTCACTTTATATTTACACACGCTCTATCTCTGATATTGAGCACTTTATCCCATAAACATAGCTCACCTTAAGTATATATTTCTTCACACACACACACACAAACACACACACACACACACATATATATATATATATATATATATATATATATATATATATATATATATTCAGTTCATATACTTCAGTTGCTGATGGTGGTGTCTGTAGTATCTGCAATGGCTGTAGATATCCACTCAGGATTGTCACTCTCGATTGCAATGAATGCATGTGAAGAGGTTTCTCCCCTCTGTCACAATGAGTTTTTCTTTCAGTCAAACACGATTTTCGGTAGTGGCTAGGCTCCCGTATTATATATATATATATATATATATATATATATATATATATATATATATATATATATAAATAAAAGTACAATATATTTGTATACATATATATATATATATATATATATATATATATATATATATAAAAATAAAAGTATATATATTTATATATATATATATATATATATATATATATATATATATATATATATATATATATATATAAATAAATATATATATATATATATATATATATATATATATATATATATATATCTATATATATATATATTAATGCATGTTTCATTCAATAATATAGACATGTTACTCTTCTATTTATTTTAAGCAAACTACTTTCATATATACTGGCAAGCTTTAATAACTTTATCATTTAAAGACGAAAGAAAATCACCATATTGATGCATATTTTTAATCCTATCTAAGCTTTCGGTTAACATAAGCCATCATCGGGGATAACAAGACGTTAAATAAATTAAACAATGCACGGACATTACAACACATGAGAGTCTGTTTTGTTTGCGTTGAAGATTCCCAAGCAGCGACAATCTCGTGCATACGAGCTACTCGAAGCGAGAATCGCACCGCAGCCCATGACATCACACATCACACATGACCACGGGTTATTGAGTTCGAATGAAGTCAGTTTGTCACCCTGGGTTTCAGGCTCTTTGCAATCGTCAGACAAACTGATTAATTTTGAAATGTTGGATTTATTTATAGTTGTGTATATCGGTATTTTATTGTATTTATATAAATAGACATTTTACACACAAACACACACAAAATATATATATATATATATATATATATATATATATATATAATGTATATTATATATATGATATAAAATAATATATATATATATTATATCATTATATTATATATATAATATAATAATATACATTTTGAGCATTTTGCAAAAAAAGAATTAAGTAAAAGACAATGAAATTCAATTTCCTTTGACGTATGAATCACCTAAATACGAAAAAGTAATTTCCAGTATATATATATATATATATATATATATATATATATATATATATAGAGAGAGAGAGAGAGAGATAGATAGATATAAAGATTTCGCAACCTGTAAAACGTCCATCTCTAAAAGCAAATTGACGACAGATTTTTCTATAGAAAAGTTTCAGTGCCTTGACATCTTGAACTCATGCAAACTTATGAACAACCCATATTATGTGCTAACGTATATTTTAAAAGTTTTTCGCTACTTCAAATGCGAAATATGCCATCCTGCTGTAGAGAAGCAAAAAGAGTAGCTACTTTTAAGCACATTTTTGTGGAGCAGTTTTAATATTTTTTGTATTAATACGATTTTTTAAATATATATATATATATATATATATATATATATATATATATATATATATATATATATATATAAACGACGAAAATGCATATATTTAAAAACATAGTTTTCAGATTTGTATCTATTACGACAGATATAAAATCAAATCATTTTTTCCTCATCACAATTGCAATTTGACTCTTGTGCTTTAAAATTTCTTTGCTGAAAATTTGCTTTTGTGTAATAAAACTATTTTGCTGAAAAAAATCACGATCCCCGCTTTTAAATGTTAAAATATTTCTTCATATACTATGTTCCTCAAATTTATCCATCGTCCTTTTTTTTAAAGGCAAATAACCATTAACCAACGTGAGAGAATGTCAAGTTTTCGGTGTGTCATGAGTCATTTTCAGGGTTGTGCTGTTAATTAAATTAAAAGAAAAAAATCTAGGAATATCTTATTTTTTAAGCAATGTTCTATTATTTGTAGCCCCTTTCTACTTTTCTAAAGCCACGTTCTATTTTTGTTTAAAATTGATTCCTATAAAACAAAATACATAAAATCATATCAGCAACGTAAAACGTATGTAAGTCACATGCAATGAGGTGCATTTTTATATCCACTAAAAATGATGTTTGGATTAGTAGAAATGTCCTATTAAAGTGAATCCATTAATTCATTAGAAATTGCTTTCTTTACGTTTAATCGAAGTGGTATGTAGCAGATATATGCGTGTATAAACGAAGAATTTATTTAATCTTCAAACACGCATCTACAAATTTTAATAAATTTTATTTATTTGTATATTATTTTCTGGTCAAATTGAAAGAAATGAATTCCCAAGATACTTTGCCAACAAGTTCACAATAACTGTACAAGTGAATGAATTGCGTTAGTAGGGCAAAAACATAAAATGCGCCTATATGTGTGCAGATGTATGTAACAGGTCTACATTGTTTTCACTGTGTGTATGAATTGTAGCTGTAGACCTTATGAAAATGGCAGGAGGTTTTTTGCGACTGTTGACGCATATAAAGAAGTTACTGAATGTTGTCTTGATGGTTGATAAGATGGTTATCGTATTTGTTGCCATATTCACGACGTTTATAATTACTATGCTTGATCTCATAAATATAAACATATATTTTTTAATATATTTTATTGTGTATGTGAATAATTAATTTTAAGTATTTCAGTTTTGTTAGTGTGAAAACAATCGAACACACATCTTAGTCAAAGGTTCAATGAAAGACTAGTTAGCGAACAAGAAGTGATAACAGTCATAATGAAATACTAAGCTCCGTATAAATCTAATTGTTACTGTCTAATATATGTTATTACATATTCTTTTTAAGGGAGAAAAATATTGTAGATCATATTCTGAAGTTGAGCCTCTAAAATTTCATTTTAAGATATCCTACCGTCTGCCAATTCATAGAATAATGTGTGTCACTAATTGGTTAATATATTGTAATGCAAAACTTCACATAATTGGAGCCTGTCAAGGTACAAAAATTGAGTTACTTTCTGTAAGCCGACCAATGTATAAAAATAGAATTCCATAACAGTACTTAAATCTATTAGCATTTTTCTGAAATTCTAAAATGGGGTTCCACAAATATCACCCAACACACCGGATCGATATGTCTATATCGAAATAGGTAGAAAGATGAACATTAAATTAAAATTAATGACTATATAATATTAATTATTACATAAAGTCATAGTATTTGAATTTTGTTTCTGTAAATGTTTATATGTTTTGTTTTTTTTTTATATATAAACGAATAAAAGCTAAAATGCCTGTGTCTAATTTTACATTTAGCATTATTACTGTGTTAAATGTGTTTGTAAAATTTCTAGGTTGAGTTGTTTCGGTGTATTTTTGTTCGAGTTGAAGCTCCCGTTTGAATTTTCTATCGATAATGAAGAAAGTGAATGTTTTTATACAGTAAAAATTGAAAATAAATTTTTGCTGTTTTTTAAAATAGAGAGGCAATACTTTTGAGGACAATGTCGTTTATACTTGTCGTGTAATTGAAATTTTCTCCAGTGTTCTTTCTAAGCAGAAACAGTTTGTGCATATTGAAGAATTTTTCTTGCATGTTTGCTAGGAAAAAATTCTAAAATAAAGAGTAATGATTGAATGTGCGTTACTTTTGTAATTGTCTTCTGTAATATTGGGTGGGTTGCCCAAGAAGAAAGTCTTTTCAAAGAAGCTACCCTTTTTGCATCTTTCCAGTAGGATGTCACAATTCGCCTTTAAGCAACGAAAAACTCTTTTGAAATAAAACTTAGCACATAATATGTGTTGTTGCTTAAGTTTTGCATAAGTTTCCGATCTCCAGGCACGAAACAATTTCTATGGAAAAGTCTGTCGTCAATTCTATTTTAGAGATGAACCTTTTGAAGGTTGCGATTTTTTTTTTTTTTTAGATACTGGAAATTTCTTTTTCGTATTTAGGTGGTTCATACGTCAAAGGAATTTTGTTAATAAAATTGAATTTTCTTTTAGAAAATTATTTCATTGATCTTTCCTTATTATTTTTTTTTTTTTTTGCAAAATACACGAAAATTAGACGTTCAAAGTTTTGAATAGGTAACCGGTAAAATGCGCCAGCAATAATCTCGTAATGATGAAATTCTAAAATTGTGAAATTTAAAATATGTACTTTTCACTTTTTGTAATAAGGGAAAAAGTTAGATGTTCTGATTGGTGAATGCGATGAACCCTGTATCTTCTTTGACGAAAATATCTGATATGAAGATAGACAAAAGTTCACAATTGAAATTATATTTTTTTTTTTTTTGTGAATCTTGCATGATTGCTGACAAAAATGAATGACTATCTTTTGTTGAATAATAATGTCTGAAATAAATATAGTTGCGTGATGGCTTCTTTTTCTATTGAATTTAGTTTAGCGTAGGCTGCAGTTGTCGAAGACTTGTATTTATTGTTACAGGAATTTTTTTTTTTTTAGATTGTTTCTATATTTTAGAAGAAATGTCTTCGAAAGTTGACCAGAGGTTTATTCACGAAAACAGAACAGGGATTCTTCGGATGTTGGACTGGAAAGTATTCGAAAATTGCCCAAGGCTTTGATTGGGCTGAATTCTAGATTACGGAAAGTTTTTGAAATGTAATTACTCGAATAAAATACGAAAAATTTCATAAGTAATTCCGAAAGTTGTGTATGCGACTTCTAGAATAAGAATGTAGATTAAAAATATTCTTGTTAGGGAGCGTCGTGTCAACTAACACGAAATTAGTTCTAGTTAGCTCGTTGATAATAAAGGAAATCCTATTAAGTGAGGATTCTTGCCACAAATACGTATCGAATGAAAGATCTACACACTATCAATTGGAAAGTCAATATTTTGTAATCTGGAACAATGATCAGACTCAGTCTTCTCATTTCAAACTGTACTTGGTAGGCAAAAGTCTTTCTGGTTAGACTTTCAGAATATAGCCAGTTTTTCACAATTGAATTGTCATTGAAATGTCCACCAGTTTACAATGTTTTGTTGATGTCACCAACCATTAGTAAATGTAATCGAGAGGTCACCAATCCTTTATTTACACTATCTACATTGTTTTGACCCTTTTCCTCATCTTTGATGCTATATTCACGACGATTCGACTGTTGTAATTTATCGTATTTATAATAAAATAGTAAGCTCAGAATGAATCTCAAATTTAGATTTATTATTCAGAAACTTATTGCCTAATATATATTTTAAAATATACATTTCAATGAAAAAATATTGTTGATCATAGTCTGAAGTTGAGCCTCCAAAATTTCATTATAAGATATTTTACCGTCTGTCAATTCAAAGAATACCGCCTGTCCCGTTCGACATCGCCGATTGGTTAATATATAGGAATACAAAAATTCAAATAATTGGAGCGTGTAAATATACAAAAATTGAGTTACTTACCGTGAGTCGACCAATATATAAAAAAGGAGTTTACAGTGCCAGTACTTAAATCTATCAGCATTTTCTACAATTCTTAAACGAGGCTCTACAGGTAGGTTCTTTAAAGAAAATCAGAACGAATACGTGTGCATTCTTTAAAAGGGTAAACTGAACCTTCCTGTGCTGTTAGCTTTCTGTCAGAATGATTTCTCCTACAAAGAAACACATAGGTTCGAGTTTTGCCTTTCTTCTTTAAACATTCACCAGTGCGCAGGCAGATATATGTAATGGATATTGTCTACAAAAACGGGGTCTCTATTTCAAACACGGATATCACCTAAAAATAATTCTCGAAGTAAAATATTTCTATATCTAAGCTGATGAAACGTTCCCGATTTAAATACTTTTTAAAATAAATAATCTGGTGTTTGGTTATTTAAATAGAGATTTCGACAATGATTTTGCCGAATTAGTTTTTCTTGTAATTTCTTTTATCGACACCGATATACAAAAGTTAGTGTTACGAAAATATGAAAAAATATTCTCATGTAACTGTAAGCTGTTCAAGATATTGTGTGTGAAGTGATATCGTAAATCAAAATTATTTCGTGATTTATTCAATTATACGTCTTGTTTGAAGAATGAGAAATCTAAATCTGACACCTAAATAAATTCTTTTGAAAATTTTCTCGACATCTACTCGCATTTGATAGTTTTATTTCCAAATGTAAACTGATTTTTGGATTGTATTATAACACATCTAGATAGTTGAATCAATATTTAATGATCTGATCAATAAACGTTGTGGAATATATATTGAAATAGTTCAACGTGAGCTGTCTGCAATTCCTTCATGAACAATTTAGCTGTCTTTGAAGTAAAAAAAAGTAAGATATATATTATTTTCATTTAAATGTGTAGCTAAATGTTCATTTGATTTATTAAAGAAGTTTTCTACGTAATACAGGAATGAACTTTTTTAATAACGCAATATATTACGCGTATCAAAACTTCCAACGTCATCGTATGTCAAATTTCGGGAAATCTTAGAAGTGTCACTGAATTCCTCTCATCTTTTTATTGCTTCTGTGTATACACTGTTTAAAAATTTCTGGTAGAAAAAAAAGATACTTTTATTCCCATAAAAGAGGTTCTGACCAGTTACATTCCCTAGTTCCACCAGATATTTTAATCGGTTTTAACTCAAGATAGTAAAGCCACTAAGATACAAGGGGTTACAAGGTGTGGACGAATATGAAAGAGAAACATTAAGAATGGGCGGGAAGAGAAAATAATAATCAGGAGGACAGTAGATAGCGATTAAAATTCAAGCGAAATTTTTGGAAATGAAATTTGACTGAAAAAGCATGGAGCCGGAAGAGAGTTCTACAAAAGTTAAGAAAAGAAACTTTTAGCATTGAATTTACGGCAACATCTACTGTCCACCTGATTATTATTTTCTCTTCCCGCCAATTATTAATGTTTCTCTTTCATGTACTTCCACACCCTGTAACCCCTTGTGTCTTAATGGCTTTACTGAATATCTTGGGTTGAAACCGATTAAACAGTAAACGGAATGAAATCTCAAACGCATTTCAGACATTTGTTTTTAATAATTTCACATGAAACAAGACTATATAAGTACTAAGACGCAAGGGTCTACTGCGTGCGAAAAGGAAAAAAAATATATATTTAGGAGCGGGAAACATAAAAGAAGACGTATTAAGAAAATAGATAATGATCGACATTGCAGTTAAACTTTTGAAACCAAAGATATCTGGAAAGCGAGAAGACAGAAGAGATTTCCACAGGCAAGAATTACGAGAAAAGAAACTTTTAGCAAACAATTTGTCTTTAGATCTACACAATGCAACAATGAAATGATGAGATCTTGTTGCTAATCAAGTTCTGCACTTAAATTCATAAAGTCTAGGTACCACAGAGCCAAGTTTATCACATGAAATATTTACAGAAAAGATGTATTACGGTGGTAGGAAAGTAAGCGAAACCGAGATGACAGGTCAGGACCAATAATACTGCAGATTTTTCTTTGGATTTTATCAAGAATCTCTAAATATATAGAACCAGCACTAGATCATATGTGAAAGCAATATTCCTTGAATTGACGAATGGTAAACTTATAAATATGTCGGCTAGATTTCGTCGAGAAAGATTGTCTACCATAATAGAGTGAATCAACTATCCAAGCATCAATGCTAGTTAATTCAATCAATATGAAATGTCTACTTGATGCCAGATCGCTAGCCCAAGAAGGCGCAACGAGTCACTCTCTTTGAAGTTAGCATTAGCCATCCTTATAGAAGATAGAAAGCGGTCTGTCATATGATTAATAAAGAGTATTTTTGTAGGCGTTAAAATTTACACGCCATTGCTTGTACCAGTTAACAGCAGATTTTAGATTTTGTTTTCGAGATCTGCTGCCAATTTGATCTAATCGAAACAATAAGTCTTACTATTGACAGGAGTAAATGGTTGGGTCATCAGAATAGATGCCGAGTTGTGAACTGTAGCCATTAGGAATGTCACATCTGTATTTATGCAAAGCGATCTTGAGGAGTGGCCGTTCAATACAACTTTGATTTCGCGATTTGATGAAAAAGATTGAATCAATTCTAAGATTCGTCCAGAAAATAATGTATCCTTTCAACTTGGGACACAGCCATGTATACTAAATTATCTCAAATGCCTTCGAGAGTTTCAAAGCAACAGTTCGTGCTTCACCATTCTTATCTAAAGCTTGATAGACAATTTCAGCAATAATCTTTAATAGACCAATAATTTACCTAGAGAAGCGAAATCCATATTGCTTGTCTGAAGAAAGACCCTGCGATTTGATATACTTCACCGATTCAGAGTTGATTATAGCATCTTTTAGTTTCTTATTATACACTGGAGCTATAGAAGATGATTTCCAAGAAGCAAGAAAACAGAAGATGTTTAAGACCATGTACATAGGCATGAAGCATCGTCATACATTTCGTATTTAATGGTAAGCAGTATATTCCATTCTTCCGAAGAGCCGATTCTTTGCGTTATAGACTCTGGAGAGGTTGCTTCTGTGATCACTTCAATTTTACCATCTTCAAGTCCACGGTCGACTTTTATCTATCCTACATATCCTCACAATTCTTACGACTATAAAACAACACCATTCAGTATTTATCTACATTGGGTGGCTCTTTAGACATGTATTGGTTGATATACCTTACTTTGTTACTGGGAACAAACCGTTTGAAAAAAATATAATTAAAAATAGAAAGAGGTGTAAGACAAAGATGCTTTCTGATCACCAGACTTTGTCAACTTATGCAGTGAGGCAGTTCTGAGAGAAATAGAAGTTCTACTGGGATTCATTATTGGCGACCACAATGTTGACAACATTACATATGAAAATGACACAGTGCCAATAGCAGAAACAGAAAGAAAACTACGGGAGCACCTACAGAAGGTAGTAAAGAAAAACGAGAGGAAAGAATTTTGCAAGGTGACAAAATCTGTGGTTGTTAGCATAAAGGCAGCAAAAAATGCAAATTAGAAACAGCATATACCAAAACCAAGAAAATATAATTTAAATATCTGGGAAGTGTCTTAACAGAGGTTGGGAAGTGGGACACTGAAATTCGAAGTTGCACTGGAGTAGAAAATACCTTTCAAAAGCTAAGCAAAGAAACTGGAAAATATCGTTAAAAACAAAGAAAACGTTACTGAACATTATGCGAGATCAGTCCGCCTTTATTACAGTGAATGAGATTAAAATACCATAGACAGGACATGGGAGCAACGATGTAGATTCAAAGAAAAATGGAAAAATACAGAAAATCAGAAAGATACTGTTGACTTTTTGTGGGCGCATAATAAGGTCTTGAAAAATTTGACACTCATAGGACATACTAATGGCAAGCGAGAGAGGAAAGCAATGCATAACCCCTGCCTAACGAGCATGTGTAAATGGATTACAAAACAGGGTTTAGGAGAGATAAAAGTTTACTAAGAGCTACAAAGGATAGGAAATTGTGGAGCGCCTTGTTCGTCATTGCCCTGAATGGAAACAGTACACAAAAGATCGATCTTGGGCAAGACCATGACAACAGTTGGTGTTTCTTTCTCTCCAGCCTTTAACTGAACTGCGCTATGATATTTTAGAACGACCCCTTGCTCTTTTGCAGCATTATAGGATGCAGTTTAGAGCAACTTTACTGACCGACTGTTAGATATTTGAGGGATATCATCAGTGAGCGGCATCTGATTGTCACCATTAAAGAAGGTTTCTAAAACGGACACGTTTTAATATTGGGTGAACAGTAACGTGTCAATTATAATCGTGACTTCTGGACTGTTTTTTATAACTTCCTAGATTTCCAGTTCATCCAATATTTTTTAAATGTCTGTGAATTATTCGCTCATGTAATAGTGGGCATAAATATATTATACTTAAAGTGCTTGCGTATTCGAACCCGATATATATTTCAATAGTAATTGAGCAAAAAAATGATAACTGCTGATAACTAGTAACTCTCTATATAACTTTATTGAAACCAGCGACACTGGGGGTCTGTCCTACCACAGTTCATTCTGAAATTTATATTCATTTAGTCGCAATTCTTTCTTCTTTGGCGCTATTATGAATGGCAAATTGTCATTAATCTCTAGCGCCTTCTGTTGAGCTTCGAAATCGTGAGTCGCAATGGAGAAATTGTTTCTCTGAATTTCTTTAAAATCCAACTCGGAAGCGAAAAATCATTGGCGATTTTAGAGAATGCGAGCGATCATGGCTCTCCACGTCATGATGTTTTATTTTAAGTAGCTTCCGGTTCGGTGACATCCACTTTGAGGTTTATCATTGGTTAATATTCGACTTTTATATTTACATACGCTCTATCCCTGATAATGAACACTTAACACATAAATATAACATAATTTAAAACAATATTTTATTATATATATATATATATATATATATATATATATATATATATATATATATATATATATATATAAATATACATATATATATATATATATATATATATATATATATATATACATATTAATATATATATATATATATTTATATATATATTTTAATATATATATATGTATATTTTATATATATATTAATATGTATATACATATATATTAATATATATATATATGATTAAACTAGGATGGATATATATATATATATATATGGTAAAACTAGGATGGATATATATATATATATATATATATATATATATATATATATATATATATATATATATATATATATATTCCACACATGATTAAATAAACTAGTTTTATATCTATATGTCTCATCTGTAAAGCTACTTTTATGGTTATAATATATTTTTTAAATGGTGCCTGGGTTGAAAAATATAAACTTTTTTTATCGTTGCGATTATTCTGAGGTTTACCTCTACATTATATACTACATATTCATGTTGTCATTTGCCTTTAAGTGGACAATTTATATTCCTGATACAGTTACATTTGTGAGAATTCATATATGGCTTATTTCAATTTTTTTCTTGTTATATTTATTAATTCAATTAGCCACATTTAGCATACAACTATAACTCACCAGTTTTTTTTGTTAAAAAAAAATGATCTAATTCGTTTGATGGGGGAAAGATCTTTTTTAATTTTCTAAAAGATACCTTCCCTGGGTTAGTGACTATGGTTAAATTATATGGTGGCCTGAACCATAAGATTTCCTACATTTATTTTTCTCCTATTATGTGCATTAGAAGATTCATCCGAGTTTATATCGATAAGCTTCGTTTTGTAGTCAGTATTTTTTAAAGCCATCTGATATTTGCTTTGGTTAAAGATGTTAACGTTAGATGAAATGGTTGATAACCTAAAATAACACTGTTGGGAATATGTTTAAAAGCTTGTTTGCGGTGATTAACATTTATATCACAGTAACACGGACGTTGGTTGCTTTTTCTAAACGGGGATACGGTGTCGTTGCACAAGTGTAGCATCTAAATAATCAGTGATTTTTAAATTTGTTCGGATAGCCAGCTTAAATCCAAATTTATTAAACAATCAATGCAATGTTTTCCGCATAACCTCGCCTTTACTAGGGGGAAAAAAATTCAACAATTATTAACTCGTCATCTCGGTATAGACCATGGTTGCTGGGGTCAATAATTTTGTTTAGGTTACTCGACAGCAAACACCCTACTAATTTACATAACTTAGCACCATCCTATTCACCAATGGGCTTTTCAAAATTACCACGAGCGCTCTTTTTAATGCAGAATGTCTCATTATGGTATATATGTGGACGTGGTGTAATGGTTAGAAAGCTTGTCTTGCTAGATCAATTACGAATGAGTAGTGAGTTTGATCCTCACTGGGTGCCCCATATTTTCGGCTTTATGCCACATCTAAGCCGGACTTATAAAATCAATATATACATACAATTATTTATTAAAAAATTATAACATAGAGATGTTAAACATCACTACAAAAATAAGCATTTTGTTTCAACACTTCTGTTGTCTTCTCAAGTAATAGTATAGAATGTAGAATAAAGAGTTTTTGTATCTTTTTAAAGTTTTGAATAATAATTTATTAATAAAAATTTAACAAAAATTTCATTTTTTAATAAAGATTTATTTTTTTCGTTTTAATAAGAAAAAAAAAATCTCTTTATGCGACATTCATCACCATCACTTAAGAAGACACTAGAAGTGTTCAAAGAAAATGTCTATATTTGTAGTGATTTTACAATATCTTTATGTTATATTTTTGAATAAATAATATTTGCTCTAATCTGTATTAAGCACTCTTTTATGAATAGTGTTTTGGTTATTGGAATGTTATTTCGTCTACAACAATCCTATACATAGAAATTGTAACTATTTTCATGATTTACATTGTTCGGAATGTTGTCCTCATCTTTAATGTCATATTCACGATGTTTCGGTCGTTGTACCCCCCGACCTTCTTCAGGTAATATATGCTGGAATTTTGAACTGAACGCTTTATTTCGTCTACTGCGTAGATTGTCCTGGTTCCATGTACCACGACTTTTCTGGATATCTCAGTTTAAGTGATTTTCCCTTTTTAGTTAGTGAACTCACAACACTTTGTATCAAGTCAGTGGATTATTAAATACAACACTTTATCCCCTGAGCCATGTGTCTTTGAACGATCTACCCCATGGGATGAAATATAGGGTTCGATTCGTAATTCCATCGTATATCACTTGAAGGGTGGACGAACAGATGTGTAATGGACATTTGCACCCCAGATAATTGCGTACCAGACAATTGTTTGTTGGACAATTGTGTCCATAGAGAAATGTGTCCCTGGATAATTGCTTATCCCTGATAATTTTTTGAAGTTACCATTTTTTTCAAAGACTTGTTTAATATACAGATTTTCACACCAATATCTTTAATTAACCAAGCTGAAAGGTAGTTAGCATAAATTAAAAAAAAATGAGAGAGAAATTTAGTTTTTGAAGCAAGAAAAAATTAAGCTAGCAGATTCAGTTCACTCTAGCAGTACGTACCACAAACATCTAATAGATTCTGGATTTTATAGATTATGGTTTTGTTTTGTTTTTTTGGAAAACATGGCTAAGTTCCGAAAATTTAAATTCGGCCATCTTTATACATTTTGATACATTTGTAAATAAAACTCATTTCTCGGGTTTAAAACTTTCCAAAAACAAAATATATATATATGTATGTTGTGTTATTTGTGTAAAATTAGCAAATTTAATATTAAATTAATCTGATTTGAAAAAAAAATTTACTTCTAGCATGTCAAAATTAGTATACAAGAATTTCTTAATCATGGCGTCTTACTTTTCTCAACTGCTGATTGATTCATTGAGAGCCTGAAGTATGGACATCCAAGGGAACGGTTTTGTTTGGATTTTAAATATTCTAGAATTTTTAAAAAGGAAAATTTAAATAATTCCACAATTATCTAATATTTTATTGAATTTTAGTTACTTCATCTGTATAGCCTTACATTTGAAGATATTTTTCTGAAAAAAAATCATAAAATTTAAATACTATATTTATTAAATTAATTTAAAAACAGATATTAATGAAATACCATGATAGAGATCACTTAATAATTTATTAAAATTTATAGTATTTTATTAATTATTAATTCATTTTTTAATATGTTGCTTATTTTACACTTTATTCTTTATTATTACTTGTTATCATGGTGGTTATGAAATGTTAAAGTTAATTTATTTATCAAATTTTCATAATACTTTAAATTTTATTATTAATTACTGAATTGTTTACACTTTTAATATTATAATCCAATATCCTTATCAGTATATTAAAAAATAAAAAAAAATATTTAGTGAAATATTAATTTAAAAAACTAAAACTTACTTTGACATTTTGAAGGGATGGAAAGACGTAAACACGATGAAACAAAGAAATGAATAATGAAAGAATTGCAAATCCTCAAATTTTTTCGTAGGGTAGGACAACTCTTTAAACACATGACCTTTTGAGAATAATTTCATGTATGGACTACCATACTTAGAAAATTGGGAAGTGTTATACACTAACAAAAAAAGAAAAATGTTGATTGGAAACGACTTTATTGAGCTTTTCAATTATTACTTCGTAAAAATGGTTTTCATTTAATAACAATACCGCCTAATTGGATTGATGTAATGCAGAATTTTAATTGATGCATAATATTATAAATTATTATAATTAAAAATTAATAAAACGACATCATTCTTGTGAAAATAAATTTTTCATCATTTTTTTTTCTTAAGACGTTAGATTCCTTAATAAATCTTATTTATAAAAGTATTTCTAATTATATAATATCGGAGTTTGATTGCATATTTTTATTTTACGATTAAGAGCAGATGTTTAGTAACTGAATGTCCTGTTTTACAATAAACATGAGGATTGAAATTCTCAAAGGAATAAACTGCTTTTAATAAAACATATTTTGACACTGAAATCGAATTTCCCGAAATTTTATAAGTGGGTGGGGGTGCTAAAAAATCAAAAATTTCCTTCGTTTGTGAATAACTCCTAAAACATTCATTAAAATCTGACAATTATTTGATTTTTGCATGAATTTCCAAATTAATGTGATTTTTACTGGAGAAAAACGCAAAAACACTAATCATAAATGTTACGTCGACCGTTGACTCCAAGATTTTTAATCAAAATTTCGAATTTGCTAGAAAGGATTAAAAAATTAATTAAAATAATAAAAACATTGTTTTTTTATTAATTTTGGGGTCTTTTTTCATCATACTATACTGTTTATTTTTTTCAGTAAAAACGTGCTGGTCCCTAATCTACATTGTCATCGTTCCGCTACGTATTTCTAAATATTCACTTGTCTAGTTCTTATTTCGGTATTCCTCAGTTTTTGCTTGCCTTGTTCCACTGAGATCACGTAAACAATACCAAATTCAGTGACTATCTCATGTATTCCATTAGGTTAAGCTACACAATTTCCAATAACCTTAAACCTAAACTCCCTGTAAATGGGTACTCTTGTAACTGTACTTCATTGTTTCGTTGCTTGACTGCGATCATCGAAGCATCGCTCTTGCTAGACCTACTGTTGCTTTTGAAGCGTTTTATCTGCGTGGTTTACATAGCGTACAAGCGTTGCAATTCAGATTGTTGCCTAAGGTCAATGTTATATCTGTACGATGTATCTAAGATATTAAGGGATTCTTGTTAAATATTTAAACAGACTGATAAAGAACATGAGGGAACAGAATATCTTATCTCTTTTTTATAAGAATATTTATCACGGTAATTCATGAAATCGTTACGTTTGCATTCATTCATAAGATTATATATTTCATTGAGACAATGACAGAAGAGATTTCAATAAAAAAATGTCCGTTCCGTGACACTGAATAAAGAATGAAACTGCGTACGAAACATTAATTTCAGTCCGCGGGGATTCGAAATATTTAGCAGATGTAGTACTATTGTATTTGTTAAAATGGATATTTTATTTTATCACGCCCCTAACGAGCAAAAGATTTTGATTAATGGTGGAGCTATGCATTTTCATGAGAGAAAAAGACTGTATTCAACTCCCGTTCAGAAGAAAGTATTCGATATTAAGGCTGACAACCTTGCTCTATTAGAAAGTTGCGGTTGAAATATATTTGGAATGCAGAATGATGAAAGAAGTATTTAACGCTCAGGGGATATATTAACTGGAAGAACATCAGAAAGAACAACGAAGCATGTATCCGTTTAGGGTTTGTATATATATATATATATTCATGTGTGTGTGTATATATAATATATATATATATGTATGTGTGTGCTATGTGTATATATATATATATATCGGTTTCGTCCCAAATGCAGACTTTGATTTAAGGCATATATCTTACAATTATTTTTTCCTCATCTACACCTCAAACTACATAAGAACCGTTAATAAAATGAAAATGGAAAAAAAAATCGTAAATGGGCATTCTTACGGCATGGATGACTCACTTTGGGCCTTGCATATCTGGATATCTTTTTATTCAACAATAAATGAATTTAAAAGAAAATCCAGGTATAGTCGAAAAACGAAATATTTAAACATAAGATATAGTTTAAAATAAAAATTCAATGTAGTGGAAGGGAAAATGAGAGAAATAGAAAAATAGAGATGTATTTGGAATAATATGCTGTTGTGGATGAGAGCAGACAGGTTGAATGATGAGAAGAATGACTATCTCTAAAGCGGAACAGAGGAAAGAGAGAGAATAAAGAGAGCAAAGGAAAAAGAAAGAAAAGAGGAAGAAAACAAGAGAAAGAAAAGGAAAATTGGCAGATGATTCTGAACTGGTGATCGTCGGGCATTGAAGTTGCATATATTCAAAAATGTTCTGTTCAGTGCATGTAGCTATGTGCAACACAATACCCGTTTAATTTTAAAAATGATTATGAAAATAAAATAGTAAAATAAGGAAAATAACGAATAATTCCCCAAAATTATATAATGGTTAAAAAATATTATTGAAAAAAAATATATAAAAAATAAATATATTTTAAAAAAATTATAAATTGATGTAAAAATCATTTTAAGTGAATAAAAATAAAATTATTTGTCATATATATATATATATATATATATATATATATATATATTATAAATTAATTTGTTATTTTAGTTCAATCATGTTTCAAAAATATAAAATATTTTATATGCAAATAAATATAGTTCTATTTATCAATGAATATATATATATATATTTTGGCAGCATATGTCTTTAAGACATGACATTGAATAATTTATATTTTTGTCTACTTATTTTCAGTTGGATCCTCTCATATTCAAGCTTCTTAGTACCCTTATTAAAGGAAGCGAGAACATGACACTGTTGATACATATTTATTTATTTGTTAGTATTTTTAGTGTCATCATCGGGATGTTGTTCTTTTTAAAGATATATTCTTGTATTCATCTGAGAGTTAAATTTAAAAAAAAAAATATATGGATATTTATTTATTTGTTGTATTTTCGACATTAGCACAGTGTCATCATCGGGATGTTGTTCTTTTAAAAGATATAATTCTTGTATTCATCTGAGAGTTAAATTTAAAAGAAAAATCATATGGATATTTATTTATTTGTTAGTATTTTCGACATTATAGTGTGTCATCATCGGGATGTTGTTCTTTTTAAAGATATAATTCTTGTATTCATCTGAGAGTTAAATTTAAAAGAAAAATATGGATATTTATTTATTTGTTCCATTCATGTGTCATCATATGTTGTTCTTTTTAAAGATATATATAGTTAAATTTAAAAGAAAATCATATGGATATTTATTTATTTGTTCCATTATTTTCGACATCCAGTGTCATCATCAGGATGTTGTTCTTTTTTAAAGATATAATTCTTGTATTCATTGAGATTTAAAAGAAAAATCATATGGATATTTATTTATTTGTTCCGAGTATTTTCGACATTAGCACAGTGTCATCATCGGGATGTTGTTCTTTTTTAAAGATATAATTCTTGTATTCATCTGAGAGTTAAATTTAAAAGAAAAATCATATGGATATTTATTTATTTGTTATTTTCGACATTAGCACAGTGTCATCATCGGGATGTTGTTCTTTTTTAAAGATATAATTCTTGTATTCATCTGAGAGTTAAATTTAAAAGAAAAATCATATGGATATTTATTTAAGTATTTTCGACATTAGTGTCATCATCAGGATGTTGTTCTTTTTAAAGATATATGAAAATGAAAAATCATATGGAAAAGACAGTGTCATCATCGGGATGTTGTTCTTTTTAAAGATATAATTCTTGTATTCATCTGAAGTTAAATTTAATGGATGATATGGATATTTATTTATTTGCGAGTATTTTCGACATTAGCACAGTGTCATCATCTGGATGTTGTTCTTTTTAAAGATATAATTTTGTATTCAACAATAAAAGAAAAATCATATGGATATTTATTTAAAAATTTTCGACATTAAAATCATCGGGATGTTGTTCTTTTTAAGATATAATTCTTGTATTCATCTGAGAGTTAAATTTAAAAGAAAAATCAATGGATATTTATTTACGAGTATTTTTCGACATTAGCACAGTGTCATCAATGTTGTTCTTTTTAAAGATATAATTCTTGTATTCATCTGAGAGTTAAATTTAAAGAAAAAATGGATATTTAATTTGTTCCGAGTATTTTCGACATTAGCACAGTGTCATCATGGATGTTGTTCTTTTTAAAGATATAATTCTTGTATTCATCTGAGAGTTAAATTTAAAAGAAAAAAAAATGGATATTTATTTATTTGTTCCGATATTTTCGACATTAGCACAGTGTCATCATCGGGATGTTGTTCTTTTTAAAGATATAATTCTTGTATTCATCTGAGAGTTAAATTTAAAAAAAAAATCATATGGATATTTATTTATTTGTTCAAAAGTATTTTCGACATTAGGTCATCATCGGGATGTTGTTCTTTTTTAAAGATATAATTCTTGTATTCATCTGAGAGTTAAATTTAAAAGAAAAAATCATATGGAGGAAAAGTGTCATCATCGGGATGTTGTTCTTTTTTAAAGATATAATTCTTGTATTCATCTGAGAGTTAAATTTAAAAGAAAAATCATATGGATATTTATTTATTTGATTTTAGACATTAGCAATGTCATCATCGGGATGTTGTTCTTTTTAAAGATATAATTCTTGTATTCATCTGAGAGTTAAATTTAAAAAGAAAAAATCATATGGATATTTATTTATTTGTTCGAGTATTTTCGACATTCACAGTGTCACAGATATAATTCTTGTATTCATCTGAGAGTTAAATTTAAAAGAAAAATCATATGGATATTTATTTATTTGTTCCGGTATTTTCGACATTAGCACAGTGTCATCATCGGGATGTTGTTCTTTTTAAAGATATAAATTCATCTGAGAGTTAAATTTAAAGAAAAATCATATGGATATTTAAAAGTAACATTAGCACAGTGTCATCATCAGGATGTTGTTCTTTTTTAAAGATATAATTAATTCATCTGAGAGTTAAATTTAAAAGAAAAAATCATATGGATATTTATTTATTTGTTCAGTATTTTCGACATTAAATGTCATCATCGGGATGTTGTTCTTTTTAAAGATATAAAATTGGAAAAATCATATGGATATTTATTTATTTGATATTTTCGAATAAAGTGTCATCGGGATGTTGTTCTTTTTAAGATATAATTTTGTATTGAAGTTAAATTTAAAAAGAAAAAATCATGGATATTCATTTTTTATTTGTTCCGAGTATTTTTCGACATTAGCACAGTGTCATTCGGGATGTTGTTCTTTTTAAAGATATAATTCTTGTATTCATCTGAGAGGAAAAAAGCATATGATATTTATTTATTTGTTACACAGTGTCATCATCAGGATGTTGTTCTTTTTAAAGATATAATTCTTGTATTCATCTTAAGTTAAATTTAAAAAGAAAAATTTGGAAAATTTGTTCGAGTATTTTGACAAAATAGTGTCATCATCGGGATAGATATAAATATTCATCTGAGAGTTAAATTTAAAGAAAAATCATATGGATATTTATTTATAATTTTCGACCCAGTGTCATCATCGGGATGTTGTTCTTTTTAAAGATATATAATGGTTAAATTTAAAAGAAAAATATGGATATTTATTTATTTGTTCCGAGTATTTTCGATATTAGTTCAAAAAATATAATATAAAAATTTAAAAAAAATATGGATATTTATTTATTTGAAAGTGTCATCATCGGATGTTGTTCTTTTTAAAAGATATTTTAAAAAAATCATATGGATATTTTTAATTTTCGACATTAAGTGTCATCATCGGGATGTTGTTCTTCTTTTAAAGATATAATTCTTGTATTCATCTGAGAGTTAAATTTAAAAAAAATCATATGGAAATTTATTTGTTCGAGTATTTTCGATACAGTGTCATCATCGGGATGTTGTTTTTTTTAAAGATATAATTCTTGTATTCAAAGTTAAATTTAAAGAAAAATCACAGTGTCATCATCGGGATGTTGTTCTTTTTTAAAGATATAATTCTTGTATTCATCTGAGAGTTAAATTTAAAAGAAAATCATATGGATATTTATTTATTTGTTCCGAGTATTTTCGACATTACACAGTGTCATCATCAGGATGTTGTTCTTTTTTAAAGATATAATTTTGTATTCATATAAATTTAAAAGAAAAATCATATGGATATTTATTTATTTGTTCCAGTATTTTCGACATTAGCACAGTGTCATCATCGGGATGTTGTTCTTTTTAAAGATATAATTCTTGTATTCATCTGAGAGTTAAATTTAAAAGAAAATCATATGGATATTTATTTATTTGTTAGTATTTTCGACATTAGCACAGTGTCATCATCGGGATGTTGTTCTTTTTTAAAGATACATTTTGTATTCATTGTTAAATTTAAAAAGAAAAATTATGGATATTTATTTATTTGTTCAGTATTTTCGACATTAATGATGTCATCATCGGGATGTTGTTCTTTTTTAAAGGATATTCATCTGAGAGTTAAATTTAAAAGAAAAATCATATGGATATTTATTTATTTGTTCAGTATTTTCGACATTAGCACAGTGTCATCATCGGGATGTTGTTCTTTTTTAAGATATAATTCTTGTATTCATCTGAGTTAAATTTAAAAGAAAAATCATATGGATATTTATTTATTTGTTCCGAGTATTTTCGACATTAGCACAGTGTCATCATCGGGATGTTGTTCTTTTTTAAAGATATAATTCTTGTATTCATCTGAGAGTTAAATTTAAAAGAAAAATCATATGGATATTTATTTATTTGTTCCGAGTATTTTCGACATTAGCACAGTGTCATCATCGGGATGTTGTTCTTTTTTAAAGATATAATTCTTGTATTCATCTGAGAGTTAAATTTAAAGGAAAAATCATATGGATATTTATTTATTTGTTCCGAGTATTTTCGACATTAGCACAGTGTCATCATCGGGATGTTGTTCTTTTTTAAAGATATAATTCTTGTATTCATCTGAGAGTTAAATTTAAAAGAAAAATCATATGGATATTTATTTATTTGTTGAGTATTTTCGACATTAGCACAGTGTCATCATCGGGATGTTGTTCTTTTTAAAGATACATTCATCTGAGAGTTAAATTTAAAAAGAAAATCATATGGATATTTATTTATTTGTTCAGTATTTTCGACATTAGCACAGTGTCATCATCGGGATGTTGTTCTTTTTAAAAGATATAAGTATTCATCTGAGAGTTAAATTTAAAGAAAAATCATATGGATATTTATTTATTTGTTCCGAGTATTTTCGACATTAGCACAGTGTCATCATCGGGATGTTGTTCTTTTTTAAAGATATAATTCTTGTATTCATCTGAGAGTTAAATTTAAAAGAAAAAAATCATATGGATATTTATTTATTTGTTCAGTATTTTTTCATTAGCACAGTGTCATCATCGGATGTTTGCCAAATTCATCTGAGAGTTAAATTTAAAAAAAATCATATGGATATTTATTTATTTGTTCCGAGTATTTTCGACATTAGCACAGTGTCATCATCGGGATGTTGTTCTTTTTTAAAGATATAATTCTTGTATTCATCTGAGAGTTAAATTTAAAAGAAAAATCATATGGATATTTCAAACGTAGTTACCTCCAATTACATTTACATCGTGAAATTTAATCTGCGCAGTAGGTAACCATAACGTTTTTCACTTGACGTTTAAAAAAGTAATTTTCATGCATTGTTTCCAGAAATCCAGCTGAAAAAATCTGTCCCTTTGTGATGATAGATCATGGATGATGAGGCCCTGAAGGCGGCCATATAGCCAAATTTTTTGGTGAGCTTTGCCGTCAGCTTCCAGGATTCTGATGAAAACAGTTAAACTTCATCTGTACCGCACAGGGAAGGCGTGAAAGATGAGCAAGTGTGTACTTCAAACATTGACGAAAGCCAAGAAACAACAACGAATTGGTTTCTAGACACCTCAAAGTATCCATATTTGATCAAGTGCTTAACAAATGTTAAATGTGAGTCTTGTATGCCACTTCCAAACGTGTCTGATATGTACACACACGCAAGATCATTATCATATTTGGTGGACAAATCAACATGTGGTGCACTAATAGCTGCTAAAAACAGAACAAACTATCTCTGCGGGCTTGTGCTCGCAGTAATGGGAACGTGTGCAACAGGCACAGACGCAGAACGAGCCAGCATTATTTAATAACAATGATGTATTGTTCCTCCATTACAATGTTAGGCCTCATATGACGCGGGTGGCCAGGGATACCATAAGATGATTTGTCTGCGAGAAACGGAGACATCTACTTTACTCTAAGAACCTCACACTATAAGAGTGTCATCTCTTCTATTGCCTAAACAACCACCATCGTAAGAAATCCTTCGCAAATGAAGCAGAGTTTGGGCAGGCACTGATAGACTTAATTGCGTTCAAGACACCTGATTTTTACTGCAAAAGCAATGCGCAACTGGAGGACCGTTCGCCGACGTTTCGGCATGCCGATGGGGGTTGCTTTGATGACGAATGTTATATGGAATTTGATGTATATTTTTTCTAATAAATAAAAAATGGCACAGTTACTTTGTAATATCATGGAAGTTTGTATAATTAGAATCAGAAAGATACAATTATCATTGGAATATAATGAGGAAATAAGGCCTGAAGTGTTTGATACTCACAGAATATACTGAAGTCAAGAGTCGCAGAAGAAAATGTCGATTAATTTACCTAACAAGCTTGGATAAATGGATAAGAAAAGATGCAGTGGAAACGATAGTAAAAATCGAAACTTTACTAAGAGCTACAAGGGACAGGAAATTGTGGAGAGTCATGATCACATCCATCCTGAAGAGATAGGGCACATAAAAGAATGAGGGAAATTAAAGAAATATATCTAGAACATATGTTCATCACATAGAAGAGGGAAAGAAAAACAAATATTTGGCGGAGTAAATACTGAATCTTGATTTTACTTCAAATATATTGTTAATGTCAGGCCAGAAACTAAAGACAATCACGCATTTTTAAATATGGAGGTATGTTTAAAAACATCATGGCTAGCTTTTTTTAATCGAAATCCAAACATTTCATATTAACAATTTATTTCCATGAAGGCTGTAACTGTATAGATATTTCATTGACATTATTTGGAAAATCCTGAAAGTGAACCTGTCAAAATAAGTAGTTTCATTTAAGAAAATTCATTCATTTAATTCACGGACCAATTCGGATTAATTTGCTGTGTTGTTTTCCAGATACGTCGCATAGTGAAGTAATCGATAACGACTCGGATTCAAGAAACAGAGGGTCGAATTCCAGTCGAGTTCATTTCTTTTGTCTACGTCCAAATATCCTAGAGAAAAGCATGGATCAATCTCTCTGCCCACTCCCCATCTTTTATTTGCAGGGTGCAGCATCTTCCAGCCAAACGCTTGTGGCTTAAGAATAACTCTTTTGCTAGAACATCACCCACAAAATAGAACCATGGGACTATTTGATGTAATAGGCAAATTTTATTCTGGTTTTAAATGCGAACTTTGTCGTGGCCACTCTGTTCTAGAGGCAATTCTTTCTCTTGCTATCTTTGTCTAAAATGTAATTTATCCACATTCAATAACTTCTGTTTTCTATAAAGTCGTTTGCTATCGTCCTTGTAAAGACCACTTAACTTAGGTTATAGTCATCAGGGCAATAAATGTCTGAAATCATTTTTGAGAGCCGAGATATTTTTGATTTAACAAGGTATTGCCTGAAACTGCTTGTATATAATATTGCTTTCATATATGGTCTTGTGCCCCTGCTGTACGTCTCGAAGACCTCAACAAAATCCAGAGACGAATATGCAATGTGATAGGGCCTGATTTGGAATCTAGTCTACAGTCACTTTCTCATAGACGTGCCGTGGCTTCCCTCTGTCTCATCTACAAGTATTTTCACAGCAAAAATTACGACGAGCTACTTGCGCTAGTTTCCAGACTGTATGAATTTATGCGAGATACTTGGCTGGCGTTTAGGTCCCCTCTCTCGTTGTTAAAACGGTTAAATGTAACCATCTCTTCATCTCAAACCGTTTCTTCTCTCGCACTTCCCGTCTGGGAAACTCCCTTCCACTTGCTTGCTTCCCTGATAACTATAATATTCAAATATTCAAGTGTAATGTCAATCGACATCTGATACCTTTATCTTGTTCCCCGTCCTTCCTCAGACACGCCTCTTTACTTTTGTTTTTAATCCTCTGTAACCCATTGCGTTCTAGTGTCACTCCTGCCTTGCTTGAGGTGAATTGATTTTTAAAAAATACATTCAGATCAATATCTTCATATTTGTTAATATTATTACCATGTACCAGCTTACACTTTACCCTCTACCTTGCCCACAAGTTTCTCATAGCTCGCATGCTCAGTAGGCATAACATATAAAGAGAAAGGACATGCCAAGTAGGTCAATCTTTACAGTAGCAAGGAAAGTAATACGAACATTAGATTTAAGGCACCGACTTATAGATTGTCAACATCAAAATGGAATTTACAGTTTTAACCATTGTGAGTTCAATCCATAGACGGCGAAATAAGAATCTATTCATGTACAATTGAGTTGAGTTCGAAATTCCCCGAAGGTTATCTGGACCGACAGACACTGGAAGAAGGCCGAGTGCATAACGACAGAAATATTTTGAAAGTAATATAAACGAAGAAGATATTATTTCGAAGATAAATAATTATTGAGTACTGTCAATCAGTCGACAACTGTACTAATGTGTTGTAATAATCAAGGAAGATCGGTAATGAAACACAAATGTAACACAATCGTTGTCAATATAAACAAGATGTTGGCCAAGACTAAGCTTGCACAGAACAATTTCGCTTAGATTTAAAAGACCGATTGATTTTTTTATTTGTATATAAGATTAACTATCCTTATTTTTTAAAGTGACCATCAAAGATACAAGTGTGAAACAGAAAATTTCATATCGCTCGGTTTTCAGCTGTTATCCTATCTCAAAACTTTTACAAAACGTAAAATTGAAGCAGTTAACAATTTGACCTTAGCTGGGAAAGTAACGGCTGCTACCACTCCGGGTAAGCATGGACCTGGGATCAACCGCAAAAAAGTGTTGGTTGTACGCTCCTAAAAAACTCCTGTTCGGAAGCCTTGTTTCGGGATGTAGTTTTTCACCATAGCCAGAACGAGATGCCACATGAAATTTTGATTTGAAAGAAAAACAAACGAATTGATTTATTTCCAGAGCATTTAGTTTATTTTCAAAAAAAATAAGTGCAACAGTACAGTATCTGGGTATTAATACCTTGACATTTAATGCAAAATGTCAAGGTATTAATACCCAGATACTGTACTGTTGCACTTTTTTGTACATCGTAATAAAGATTTTGCAAAATGCAATTATGTCATATGGACGAATTATAATATTTCATTTCATTTTCTATAGTTATTCCGTATTGTCATTTTTGTAGATTCATTTTTTTTATTTTTTTTTTTACCCAGAGCCGTTGGGAGTAGCGATGAATACAAACATCTATTGGGGAAGGTAATAACAACGTAGACGGATTTCGAACACGTCTTGCCAAATTCACCTTTTATGCCAATAACTGTATCGCTACTCAAACATCCTAGCCTTCTCTTTCGTTTTCTTTCGTCTTTAATATGCTGCATCCATTCAGCATCCACATTGCGAATGCAAAGTCAAGATTAATTTTTTTTAAAATATGATATTTTAATTTCTTCTGAGTTTTTAAAATTCACATTCACTTCGCAACAAAAAATGTTTTCTTAAAGAATTGTTTTCATTTCATGTGTAAATTACCCTTTTTTTTTCTTTCTTCCTTTTTGTCTCTTTTATAAGTATGTTCTTTCTCCTTTTGCTTTCTTATTTCCTTCCCACTTTTTACATTATTCTCATCATTTTTCTTCCTTTCTTCTCTACTTTAGTTTTTCAAAACTTTCTTTTATTTTTTTTCTTCCTATTTATTTTCAGAAAATTCACTCCGTATGAATATTTGCTGAAATTTAATCACGAGCAAGAAACAATAAAAAAACATATTTCCGATTTATCGGTGATTTCACAAACATTGCTGCGAACAAATATTCTAATGTCATTATGACTTTCTAGTTATTTTTTGATAAAACAAAGCAACTATGAAAACGTACCCTGGCCTGATAGAAAAACAGTCCTGTAATCATTTGATAACATAGTTATTTCGATCACCTTTAAGAGGCACACAATCGTAGCGTTGTTTTGGATTAAGTTTTGGACATAGTAAATATTTTAACAGCACGTCTCGGAAGAACAGTGAATTAGTTTATTTTAAATCTGTGGTGAATTAACTTTTTGTCTGTGTTTCTTTATATTTGTATCAATAAATAAAGATTTGTGCGTTTTCCTTAGGGTTTAGGCGTTTTCTACTGAATAATTTCAGCTGTAAAATGTTTATTCTTAGTGAGTAGCTAATAAATTTTACCGAATGCAAAATATTGTTTCGTTGCTTAATTTTACATGTCAACCGCAATTGGGTTATTCGATGTTAAATTTTGCATTAATAGTTACGACTAAGTCCAGTTCCAAGCCGGAGAATGGACGAAGGCGGAAGACGGGCGTCACATAATCAGCTACTTTGCGTAGACAGAGCTCGGCATCTAAGGAAGGAAGTGCATTTATGGGCTGGAAAACCGTAATTTTCAACCATCCGAATTCTTGTGATCATATCAAAACCAAAAAAACGGCTATGGTATTAAATCCAAACAAAAAAACCTGAGTGTGGCATAGAACAGCGCTTCTCAAATTATCTGATATGGCAGACCGGCATTTTTTTTCTTAATGTGCCAAATATTTCGTGATAATATTAATTTACATTGGAAACGATATGTATACTGATTATAATAAATGTTGACTATTTTTTATCTTCTTTTGCAAAAAATAATTCAGTATCAAAACATATAAAAAATAGTCATTTTATTAACAGGAAAACCAAAATGATATATCCTTAATCTTTAAAATTATTCCTTAGTATAAACTGGACACCGGTCGGCGGACCACCACTTTGATTAGCACTGGTCTAGAATGCTACGTTGATAATTTTCCGGCAAATCCTGCATCCAAGCTGTCCCCAAATGTAATTCCCTGTACTCTTCTGGATCTTTCTTGTATGCCCGACAGGTGGGGCATGTCGTCTGTGTAGAGAACGGTCGCTATAATCCATCGTCAGTCTAGGAAAGGGGAAACTCTGAATTCAAATTAGCTTCTGCCTCTTTAGGCCTCACCGCTTTAACTTCTGAGAGGAGAGACGGAATAATCTCATCATCCCCGGCAAACATCGAACCTACCCGCCATTGCATTATTCAGACTATCACCATGAGCCACAACTGTCAGGGAGTGGTGACCATAGCTGCAGTGCAAAATGTTCTAGCTGAATAAATGAATGAATGAATTAATAGTAATTCTTAACCAGAAAAACCTTTAACCCCGCATATAGGTGAAAGCTTCAATGTGGAGTGTTTCTTCAGTACGTGGGCGATCTATAATTTCCAAAATTTTGTATCTCTTAGAAACGTTTGTCTTTTTATCATAAATTCCACACACTATTCACGTAACCTCGTCATGTAGGCGAGTTTCTTTCGCGTAGCAATTTTGCTTTTAATATATAAAGTGAGATTCAAATTTTCCAAGTCCCTCTTCCCCAGAATATGTTGAAGAAAATTTCAGCTCCTTCTTTCTGACTGACAATGTGCATCCAGTCGCTTTCTATATTGCTATTTTTTCTGCATTCACTGCCATATAAGTGGATTGATATTACATGACAAGACAACACTTATTTCTTGGATTTTAACAGAATTTTTTAGGATTAGCTTTTTGGAAAGCATCTTTCTTCAAAACAATATACCTCCGGATTTCTGTCACATTTTGGTAAAAATAATTTTTTAGTGACAATAGCTAAAATCCCTTGAGATTCCATAAGCATTCTTTTTCATACATTAACAAAACATTCTCTCAAAATATCTTTTCTATTTAACACATTTTCATTACAAAACGGTTTCAGTTTCACACAAGATGACAGCTTTCTGTTGTTTGCGATCAAACGAGATTATCCTCCTTGTCTTTAACAATATCATTTTAGGGGTCGTTTCAAATTTATTCTTATTTCAAGATATACCGACCTCATTCCCGATTTATTAAATTTCTTTCTTTGAATTCCGCTCATAATGTCTGTGTATCCGGTTTACCTCTAATCGCATTTGCAATCTGAATTCTCAACAGTCAAACTGAATGACTGTACGCTCAAAAATGTTCTTAGGACGTATTTTGCCTGACATGAAGAGGAAAGAAGAATTAATTACTAGGTTTGCTACCAGGAAAATTTGTTCCCTGTATCGTCCATGTATTTAGCCCCTTCATTAGCCAATTATTTTGCGTAAACGTTTCATTTTCCGACGAATTTTTGTTTATTTTTAAAGTAGTAACTAAGAAACTGAGGCATCTTAAAGTACACAATAGGTGGCTAACAAATCTACCAGACGTATAAGTTGACAATGCGGCTCGTTTTAAGCTCATAAGGATATAAAAAGTATCGTCTTTTGGACCTGTTTATTCACCCGTGTCATGAATTTAGCGTTAAAATGGCTTTATGTTTTCTTGTCGTAACAGTTAAAATGGCTAGATGTTACCGTAAGTTCTATGCTACGAGTTTTGTCTCTATCACTTCTTACTTGTTGAACCCTCTTCTCATATTTTGCTTTCCATTCAACTTTGATCTTCAAAAATTTAAATGTAATGTCAATCGGCATCTTCTGCCTTAATATCTGTTCTTTTATTGCCCTCTCGGCTTAATAGTATTTGCTTTTTCTCATATTCTCTCACACTGGCTTCATTTCACAGCTTGGGGAAACTGATTAAAAAAACAAAACAAAAAATCATATATATATATATATATATATATATATATATATATATATATATATATATATATGTGTGTGTGTGTGTGTGTGTGTGTGTGTGTGTGTGTGTGTGTGTGTGTGGGTCGTTAAACAGTGTCATATAGAATAGATTCACTGATGTATTGGTAGTGCTATTTTATTTAGTAGTTGAACTCTTTATTTCTAACAAAACTTCATTTTTCTAGCACTTTACTTAGATTCGGAAATCATTTTTTTCCGATTTCTATGTACTTTCCCATATTTTCCATCTTTCGTTCCTGCTTAATTTCAAATTATGCAATTTTAGCAAAGCAGATGTACTCCCGTGGAATAATGTCCAACTGACCACTCGCTGACCATTACTATCTTAGTGTGGCCGATTCTCTTTAGAAGCCCCTTAATCTACCCACGACAGCAAGGCCACTGCTAGATGTTCTTAGGAGCGTGGTGGCACATTTTAATTGTTTCAGATGAAAATAAATAAATATGTTGTTTAATAAATAAACGAGGCGTCTACTCAAATATTAATATCATAAAAAAATAATATTTAAAGAGAAAATATATATTTACCTTGTAGGAAAAAGAAAACAGACAGTTTGTATGTACATTATCGTTGAACAAATTGTATTTGTATTAAAATAAGAATCGATAAATATTTGTGGCCTGTCATCAAAACAAATATTCGTTAATAAAAGATTTACTCTAGAAATAGACAAACATAAACACCAGGACACACACGCAGGGAGACACACACTTACACACACGCATAAATAAACAGACAAACAAATATATATAAAGAAAGAGATTATTTGCATTAGGATTTGGTTTAGTTAGGTCGGGTTTTTTTTAATGACATATCAACACCTCAGTGTGTTATCTAAGGCCGACAAGATTTTTAAGTTAAGATCGTATGAATAGAATATATCTTCTTTGTAAGAAATCAATTTGTACGAGGTTAGGTTTCATTGACGTATTTTTGTAAAGAGGGTTTTTTGTCGAAAGTCAAATGTATTACTGCTTAGTTTTTTTTTTTTTTAAATGGTATTATTTTTTTTTACTTTTATAAGTCAATTTTTATACTTTCGTAGTGTTTTGACACTGGTTTGGAGGTTAACTATTGACCCTTCCTGGGGCCCTAACAGATGCTACCACTCAGAGTCAGGGTGGACGTGAGATCCGTAGCAATTAAGAAATGTTTCTACTCTCCTGAAAACCTCCCAATCAGAGGCCTTGCTGCCGGAGCTAGTTTAACGCCATACACAGGAAGAGGGATCCTTCGTGTAAATAAGATTGATAAAAACCAGCAAAGGAAAATAATTCATTTTGCTTAATCTTTTTTCGAACAATTTTCTTATTTTCAAATGAAATTTAAATATTAATGTAAGAGTGTCTGGAATCTTTCGAGTTCTTCTTTTTTATTTGCTGCTACGTCACTTTTAACTTATTCAATTTATCGTTTTCATGCGTAATAACGGTTTCTTAAAGGTGAACATACTCAGATATTGATCAATTAAAACTTTCACCCAAAAACACTACAATGATATGAACTATAAATAAATAAATATACTTTTACATAGAACTTCGATTGGTCTTCGCAACGCATGAAACTATAAATGCGCATATGTCTACATATATACAAGTACATGGCAAAATGGGAACAAGGGCTTAATAGCGCGTTTCGTTACGACATGAACGTTTTTGTAGATAGAATCATTCTTATAAAAAGGAGAATCAGATCAGGCGGTAATCCAACAAATCCCAGTAAAACCTCTTAAAGAAGCTTAAAGTTACAGAGAGGTTTAATTTTAAATTTTAAATCGTTGCGCTATCTGGAGAGCACGTTCTCAGAAATGAAAAGACCATATAGAATCAAATGATTGGTCAATGTTGTGCGAGACAATTTTCCTCTCCAGAATCTATCTTACATATCTATGTCTACCATTTGTTTATAATTAGAATATCAAAAATGGTCTGGTGCCCCTGTTATTTACCTTGATCTCTTTGATAAAATCCAACGAAGAATCAGCAATATTTGCTATCAGTCATTTTCCCACCGCCGTAGGTTTGCCTCCCTGTGTTTTTTATATACTTCAATGTTAATTGTTCGGATGAGCTATTCGCTATAGTGACTAGACTTTAATTTAAGTTCAGTACTAGACTGACGTCAATATATGGAAAAATATAAATACAATGCCAATCGCTATCTACTGTCTTCCTGATTACTTTTTATCTTCCCGGCTCGTTATCACAGTCTCTATTCTAAATTCTTGCACGCTTTATAAGCCCTTGTGTTTTAATGGTTTTACTGCTGTCATTTCATTTTGCTTAATTCATTCAAATTATTATTGATTTTTTTTATTTTCATCGATTTTTTTTGTTTGTTCAAAAAGACCTGTTAGGAAAACTTGATCTACATGACAAGGATGTATAAATAATCATGAACTTACACAGCAAACCGTGTATATAGAAAGGGGTCTCAGATAATGATGTCTTCTTAGCGGATTTATTTAACTTCTATATCGATGTTTCCCAAAGAGATTGGCCCCAGCTGAATTTATTATCGGTGGCCGTAACATAAGATACGAAAGTGACACTGTCATGATAGCATACGCAGAAAGAAAACTAAGCGATTCCTAGATAGCGTAGCGAAGGAAAGCGAGAAGAAAATAAACATCAATTTTAAGAAGACAGAAATATATTTGTCTGCTACCGTAAGCACAAGGATGCGAAAAAGGAATTGGAGACATCAAATTCAATTAAGTACAGAAGTTTATAATATTTATGAAGGGTTTTAACAGTGAATAGAAAATGCGACAGCGAAATCAGAACGCGTATCTTAATAGCAATAGAATGTTGAATTGCTACGTAATATCAATCCTCTTATGTATCAGTAAATGACAGGCACTCCTCCGATAGATGAATAAAAATCTAGAGGCAATGGAGCTATGGTTCTACAGAAGGTTATATTAAGAACGGAGCGTGTAGAGTTAAGGAAGTTTTAGTGAAAATGGAAACAAAAAGAACACATCGACAGAATCAGAAATTTAAATTTCTTGAGCACATAATGAGGAACGGGGGCTTTAAAAACCTGATGTTCAAAGGCCATATCGAAGGCAAAAAGGATAGTGAAAGGTATATGGCCAAGGATCTCATGAGATTGTTTGAAAGGTTGACGGCACTGGTATGGAACGCTTGGACAAAATTTCAAAAGGACTACAAGTGATAGGAGATTATGGAGAGCCATGATCGGCGACTGCCTGAAGAGACATGGCACATAGTTAGCCCATATTGTAGAACCAGTCATTCTGTTAATAAAAGGGAAACGATTTAAGATCAGGGCGAAGGCGATAATGGTTCTTCACAACTTCCTCTCCTTAGAAAATAGACAAACCGTCACTCGAATTCCAACCGTGCTCAACATGAGAAGGCTCGGAGTAAACACTCCTACTAATATTCAAAATAAAAAAAAAATACATCTCAAATAGTCAAAACATGAAAAGAAACTAACAACACCAAAACGAAACCCCTTGAAAATGGCTAAGGAAGTGGCCAAAAGTGTTTGGGTCAATGGACGGTATGGACAGATTTATGTATGAGCAAAAAAAACTAAACAAATATATATATATATATATATATATATATATATATATATATATATATATATATATATATATATATATATATATATATATGTGCATATGTATATGCATCAGAATTCTAATATATGTGTGTACTGTAGTAAATAGAAATCGGGAAAATATTTATTATCTTTAAAACGAGTCTCGAATTTACAAAAGACTGACGTTTTCAAATACAAGCGGCTTACGGCCACATTTCGGTGAAACTTCGGTTCCTGTCTGATCACCGAAGGTAAACAACATCAACCTTGTTCAGTTCGTTCGTGGGTAACCGCTTGGGAATATAAAGAGCTTACACTTGGATTTATGGTTTGTGCAATGCATAATGGTTTGCAATTGTTAAGCGGAGAGTCGAGTTCCAATTTCAGCTATGGGTTAATTTTTTTTTTTATAAACTAAAGATCAAGACCCGAGGCAATTTGAGGTAGACGGTTACGTTAAGGGGTAGTTCATACGAATAGGAGGGGAAGATAACGGTTTACCCTACACTTGAAGAGGATAAGATCATAGTGATCGAAGAAACATCCTCTTAAGAGTCTGTTCCACAGAGCAGTGGTTTGCGGAAAGAAGTTGTTCGAGTCGTACATAAATCTCACCGATGGAATAAGGAGGAGGAAATGTAGGTGATTTGCTACTATATAAGTGGAATGACAGGTATACTATCAGACAGAAAAGAAATTACTCACTTGACGCTCACACATTATCACTAAAGTCACACCAAATAAATTAGAAATATTAGTGATATATTTATATATATATATATATATATATATATATATATATATATATATATATATATATACCAACATTCAACTTACATATACACTAATTATGCACACAGACACTATCAGACTTACTGTTGTGTTCCGTGTCGTCTCGGAATCCACACACTATTAATAAAAAGTTGTATCAACAAAAAGGATCATTTACTTTTGGTATTCGTTTTATTGACCATTGCTGCTTGGTTTCTAAGAAGCAGTAGGAGGAATTACGTCACAGTAATGCATGTCACAAGATAGCTCAGCGTCCCTCCGCGGGTGGTATTAGCCGGTCGCAAACCTGGGTGTGGGAGGCATATCGATGCATCAGAATTCTCGAGAACCTCTGTTGTATTCTAGCAGTTTTGGACTTATATTCAAGACCCAGACAACGGCGATCAATCACTCTCAGAATGCGCCGCCCATAAGTCACTCCGGCCAATTACTGACCATTCTAGCCTTGGATTTCGCATTCTGTTACACTAAAACTAGGATCCAAAAGCGAGTACGCGCCCGCGCGTGTCTACATGCATAAGTTAACATCACAAGTCTTACATTATTCCCCACTTAAGCATTCCATACCGTATCCCAAACGTCTCTACCAATAGTAGACATCGCTCTTTCTGATAAAAAGGTAAAATAATTGAACATCCATGTGTTCAGTTCAATGTTATGAAGACAATGCCTAAAAGTATTTTTCGGGGGTTTTTTGCCAGAAAAACTACACTTTTAACATTGTTTTATGGCAACTGTTTCATCCATACATTTATTAAGTAAGTTTTTTTTTTCATTCATCAAAGCTTAACTCAAGACCAAACAACATGAAATATAAATTAGGAATAGTTTTGTGTCTGTCTTCAAAAACAGAAACAAACCTCACTTCCCTGAAAATCGACATTCAAAATTTAAGCTAGGTTTGAACTCGAACCACTGGCATCAGAGAAATCTTTGAACTACAAGAATGCGTGTTTGAATCTAAACAATTCTCTATGATTTCTCTCCAAGTGCCAGCACACACGCAATCTTAGCCATGTTTTTTCTTTTCCTTTTTTTAATTTTTTTTTCTAAATTTTATAAGGGATAATTACTGCAATTAATACTACAATCCCATTTCTCTGATTTTTTCAAGGAGTTATAGTGCAAAAGAAAACAGGTAAATAGATATCTTACCTTTCCATCATTGCAGGGACTTGAGCAAAGGTAACATCTCCACGTTGCTCATCTATTCTGTTTTGCACTGGCACTTCCTTCGATCGACTTACGGTTTCGATTTACTCCAGCTCATTCGCATCCTCTATCAAGAAATGGATCTCAAGATAAAAAAACTTCAAGACAGAAATTATGATCTCGAATTGAAATGAAAGAAATGATGACACCTACTCAGACACCATCATAAAAATTCAGGGTGTGGGACTAAATACTTCAGATACGTAACCGTATGAAACAGTTACAACATAGTAAGTAGAGGAGAAAAAGAAATTTTACATAGAATCAGTGGGGATTAAGGTAGTTTAACCCAACACGAAAAGCTGCTATGGAACCAAAACATCTTCCTGAAAAATCTGGAATCATGTTCTTAAACAGCATCGTCAGATCGATACTTTTATCTGGATATAATGCATGGCACCAAACCATTTCAGAGATATCGAAACTGTCAGTTGTATAGAAACAATTCTTAAGAACAATGGTGAAAAAATGTTTTCAGCGATTACAGACTGTTGATACTTTAACCCTGGAGACTAGTGCTACACAATCACAAAGAACTGTACCAAAATAAAGGAAATCACATCACTTAAAAACTACCAACAGTAACAAAAACTAAAATAGATAGAACATGTACCACGAAGAGAAAACAACGACAACATTCCACACCACTTCATACAGAAGGTTAGGAAGGAAACCTCAGTCCTTACTTGAAAGAGCTATAAAAGCTACTGGACTTGAGAAAACTATTTTCTTAAGAAAGTGTTTTGAATATAAATGCCAAGCGAAAACATTACTGGCTATTCGGTTCTGGTTACCAAATTGTGTCAAGATGTCTAAAAGTCTTGTCTGAATAACTGGAAAACGGAAACTCAATTATTTTAGTATTGGTTTTTACTAGATATTAAGCATTTTTGGGGATAGTCAAATATACTGTTACACGATTTGGTCAATTTTAGTGTTCCACTTTGTATACTGGTTTGTTTCTGCAAAGTATCTTTAACTGTTTCTATGTGGGTACGTATCTTGCAAAGTAGTTCGTTAGTTACTGCAGGATAATGATAGTTTTCAGTATGTTCATTACATCATCTATGAGTTTGTAATTTCTAACTAATTCAGTTCCAGAGTAAGAAAAACCCAGGTTATATTTAAATACATATAGTCAGTCATTTGAAGACAATCATTGCATTCTCTGCTTTTGTCTACTATAAATTATTTTGATTGATTAATTTATAAGCCACTGACTAGAATTTACGACATTAGATCCAATAGTTAAGACATAGACTGTATCAAACCGTGTTGAAAGAAGGAAAGAAAGAATTAAAGAAAGAATGAAAGAAAGAAAGAAAGAAAAAATTAATGAAATCATGGCCGTTCATCTCTAACACAATTACTAATATAATATTACAGAAATTAATTTCACCTCCAAACGATTCGATAACTGATAAAAATCAATACCCGTTTTAATATTAAAATGGAGTCACAGAGGTGCATCTCCCCAGAAGCAAGAACAGATCATATAATTTATGATACCCGGTACCTAAGAAGAGAAGTGATGGCTTTAAGAAAGAATATGTGAAAATATTACTGGAAACACAGAAAAGATTTATTGATTTAAAGCTCTGTTGTAGTTCACTTTTATTTTGATAAATAGATAAATGGCCACCGAGCGAAACTTTTCCAAAAGATTTAACTTTTAAGATTTCAATCCCGCGAAAACTCAAAAAGAATTGAAAATTTCAAAAGGTAAAGCAAGAATAACGCAGATTTCATATTTTAATTGTATCAACGGATGAACGTAGATTAGAGGCAAATGTTCTTCTCCAATAGTCAGAAAATAAAATATTTTTAATCATTTCACCCCAAGTAAGACAATAAAACCACTAAGATTTAAGTGGTTAATGAGTTGGAATGAATAAGGAAAAGAGAAAAAAATTTAAATGGTAAAAGAAGAAAGGAAGAGGATTAAATTCTGTTAGCATTCAACATGTCTTTCAGTGAATCTTTCCAGTAAATGTCATTGGATATGGTTAAAAGAATATGAAGAAATTTAGAGAGAGTTATATTGATCAGATAATCCGTATATATCAGGTCATCCCATAAGTTCTGTCCGAATTTTAACTTTTTGTTAAAATGGACGAAATTTAAAGAGTATTTTATAATGTCTAATGGAGCTGAACATTATTTTTATGTTTAGATGCATTTAAACTGATCAAATTTTATTTCAGAGAACAATAAAATTAAATTTTATTTGATTAAAACCCTGCTAACATGGAAGTACCCATGAATCATTTGAGGCACATAATGCTTTATGAGTTCAAGAAAGGAAACTCATCAGCCGAAGCGTCTAGAAACATTCAATCAGTTTATGGAAAGGAATGTGTGAATGAAAGAACTTGCAGAAGATGGTTTGTAAAATTCAGAGTGGAGATTTCTCCCTTGAAGATGAAGATCGAACCGGACGTCGAGTTGAGTTTGATAAAAAGCTTCTTGAAGCGGCCCTTGAAGAAAATCCTGCTTTATCAGTTGAGGAATTGGCAGAGGTTCTCAGTTCAAACCATACAGCTGTTCATCGTCATCTTCAACATCTTGGAAAAGTTCCTAAACTTGGAAAATGGGTGCCTCATGAATTGTCTCAAAACAACCTCAAATCTCGATTTGACATCTGTTCTTCTCTCCATTCTCGCCAACTTGTTTCAACTTTTTTGGACAGGCTTGTGAATGGCAACGAAAAATGGATCTTTTATCGAAATGTTAAGCGTCGTAGACAGTGGCTTGGCAAAGGGGAAGGACCCCAGCCACAGCCGAGAAGGGAACTTCATGGGCAAAAAGATTCTTCTTTCAATCTGGTGGGATCGCCAAGGAATAATCCATTTTGAATTCTTACCACCTAATGCAACAATTAATTCTCAAATACAGTCAGCAATTAGAGCGTTTGAACCAATCTTTGAGGAAAAAAAGATCTGCTCTAGTGAATCGAAAAGGGGTGATGTTTCATCAGGACAATGCGCGACCCCACACAGCAAGAATCACGTCACAAAAGATTGGTTGGGAGAAAATTCCTCATCCATCTTATTCGCCCGATCTTGCTCCTTCAGACTACCACTTGTTTCGTAGCTTACAGAATTATTTGGAAGAAACAGCTTTTGTAACACAGTAAGAGGTTAAAACTGATATTTGTGAGTTCTTCGAATCAAAGCAAAAAGGATTTTACAGTAATGGAATTAGTAAGTTTGTTAATAGATGGAAGGAAGTCATAGATAAACAGGGAAAATACATTGTTGATTAAATCTGTAATTAAATGTAACATTTAGTCACCTGATTCTTTATTCAAAATTCGGAGAGAACTTATGGGATGACCTGATATTATTCCCAGATATTTCTCAGGGAAGATTATTTTCACGAGAGTCAATAGCCGACAGAAAAAATATTTACCGAGAATCGACGAGACTGACCACGAAACCATATTAATGGCGAGGAACCTTAAATATTTAACAGAAGTAAAGCTATTTACACTTCAAATAAAATAACATAATATAATTAAAAGAAAGATCAGTAACTGTTTCCTGATGTTTTTGTAAGCGTTTCTCAGAATGTTTGTCACCTAAAGAATGAATTTAACTCACTGTACTTGAATTTTATATATATATTCTTTACGTTCAAGATGAGAAATATGTCCTTTATATTGATTACACAAAAGAACACTAGTTTCTTTCCCTAATCACTTACTGAATATTCCCTTGATTCATTATCCCACCACTTGTTTATATAAGCTCCCTCTTTTCACAAACCTCAACGTGGCCCCCGGGTTTTATACAGGCCGAACCTTACTAAAAAAAAAAGAAATCAGGGGTTTCAGAAATCTCAAAGTCAAAATAGGACAAATTCCCAACAAATACGCATATTAACCAATATTCTACAAGCGTATCAGGAACAAATACAAAATGTAATAAATGAGTACCTAATTTGAATCTAAATATGAAATCTTCCATGTTGCATATCCAATCTGTGATTAAACAATACAAACAAAATATAAAATGAAAGATTTATGTTTATCTTCTCAACCACTCTCTCTCTCTCCCTCTCTCTCTATATATCTATCTCTCTCTCTCTCACACACACACACACTCTCTCTCTTGTCTCTCTCCCGTCTCTCTCCTCACACAAATAGATGCACCTAGATATTGGGGTCAATCATAAAAAAAAACTGGCGCCATCCGGTACTGATCTCTATGTCCATACTGCTAAGATTTACTATCCCGGAGAACGATCACTTTTACTCCATGAATATATCATACCTTAAAACTATATTTTATCATATACAATGACACACGCGCGCGCGCGCGCGCACACACACACACACACACATATATATATATATATATATATAGTTTTAAGGTGTGCTGTATTTGTGGGATAAAGTGTTCAATATCAGAGATAGAGCGTATGTAAATATAAATATAAAGGTGAACATTGAAGTCAACACTCAGAGGTGAGAGTCTGTTTCATGCTGGATGCAATCGTCAGGCTGCGATTGCGTCTAGTATGAAACAGCCTGTCGCCTCTGAGTGTTGACTTAATGTATATATATATTTGTGTGTGTATGTGTGTGTGCTTTATATATATATATATATATATATATATATATATATATATATATATATATATGTGTGTGCGTGTGTGTGTATGTTAGAGCGGCAGATCATTATTCAAACATATATTATTAAATATAACAATGAAATGTCTATTATCTTTCATCATGAGCCGTTCTAGGTTTCATATAGTTACTTTAGTTTCGGGAGAAAATAAAGTGAAAAACTGTCGAACATTTGGTGTTAATTATTATGCTGTTTCCTATATCCACTCAGAAAATGGCTAATGTGAGCCAAAAGCTTAAAGGGAGGAACAGCATAATAAAAAATATCCAAATGTTGGATAGTTTTTTCTTTATGTTTTCCCGAATCTAAAGCCGCTAAACGAAGCTTAGAACGGCTCATGATCCAACATAATAGACATTCGTTGCCTTTTATATTAAACAATATATATATGTGTGTGTGTGTGTATGTGTGTGTATTATAGTTATTTTGTACAAATATGATTCCTTCGTTACATAAGAGTCCTCATGTTTCAAAAAGGAGAGCCGAAAACCTAAATATAATTATTAAAATTAAATTGAGTCAAAGTATCAAGCCCTGTTTCATCCTCAAACGAAAATTTAGGAATAACCAATTTTGAAATTTACGCATCTTTATAAGCATGTTCATTCGTAAAATTAATCACCATGGAAACGGCCGGGGCGACCATTCTGGTAAGGGGTCTAAGAGATAATTTTTTTATCCACATATCAGTCACCTTCGGAAAGAGGTCAAGCTGAGGTAAGTTGGGGGCATACATCTCAAAGCGAATGAAGACATTCATCTGCGCACATCGTCTGGTCAGTCACAGCGAAAGATTACTTATCGCAACATAATATATCGTTAAGTGTCTAGAGGATTTTGTTTTATTTTATTTTATTTATTTATTTATCCTTTTATGGGCAAATAATAAAACCCTAAACAAAACACAATGAAAATATAAAAATACATATTTATAGCAAAATGAACAACAATATATTTATCTATAGTTGAAGGTATATAATTGTGTTTAAAAAAAATAGTTAAAGACATAAAATTGTTCACGATGTTTAGGTTTAGGCATGAAGTAACCCATATGTTATATCGCTAAACGAAACAGACCAACCAACATGAAGAGCTTCTATGATATTAATCCATGTAATATCCTGTAATTTCTGTATTAGAAAATATAACATCCACAAAACTACAACATAAAACACACATATCACATCCGCTAGTAATTAAGTCCACACAAACATGTATAGGCACAAAAATCTGAGTATCATCTACCACTTATTCATTTGTGACAGCAGAATAACATATATCATATTTCTATTAATTAATATCTCCAAAGCAAATACAATTTCCGTATGAAATGACCCATAAGGAGTTGATATGCCGTTAAACAAACAAATCTATTTTAAGGAGCTAATAGACAATTAGATTAGTCTGCAAACCTTGGCATTCTGGGAAACGGTTCAGATTGATGGTTTCCTTTAAGTCAGCCCTTATTTGAAAATGTCTGAGAATCAGTGTCATGGTATTATACAGTGAAAGATTTCCTGACAGAAACGATTCTACATCTCCCGGGAAACGACATAAAAACAAACATTGTAAAGATACAATGACCTGGCATGACCATCAATTAACCGGAAGTATGAAACGAAACTATAAAAATAATGGCTGGATAGTGGCAAAGAATTCAACGGCCAAGAATCAGGTTAAGACAAAAAAAAATCCCCGCGGAATGTCTTTCATGCAACCTCATAAATGTTACTCTTCATCTAACAAAGTAAATGTGTTGTGAAGAGATAATGTCACTCACAGTAGGTTATGGCCATCATTAACTCTACGACAAGAAAAATGAATGGTAAACGATTTGCTATTTACGTAAACAACAGAAATAAAACATATCACAAAAAGGATTCGAGTTCTTACAATGTTAAATATAGATATTTTTGAGGAAAAATGAAGGAAACAACTATTTCATTCAAATGTCAGATATTATATTCGTGGAACATATATAGAGGGTGTATAAACAATAATTTACAAACTTTGGGGGCGGGTTTCTGACATGAAAACAAGAGAAAATGTTTGTATTACCCAGTTATAAAAGTGGCTGCATCCAGTCTGATATTAGAGGAGGCACGGTGGAGTAATGGATAGCGGCTTGGATTGAGGAATCGGACAACCGAGTTCGAATTCCAGTCGAATCCATTCACTTACGTGCTAATACCCTTGTGAAAGGTGTGAATCCTCTTCTTTTCCCTCTAGCTATGGGTAAATAGCAGGACAGACTGGGTTCTATAGCCTTGGATGGCAACTAGTCTAGAAGGAAAACTCTAAATTCAAAACCTGCGGAGGGTCGTTTGGGGACCTTGTGGCACTTAGTGCACCAGGTCTCTGTAATCGGCCCTTCAAAAAGTGTGGATGGTCCTGCACGAAACCTTCACCACTATAATCAAATCTCATGTGCTATACATGCGGGTTGGGGACCGCTTGTGAGTTCCAAATTCGCATGAAACTCCACTATTGGAACCGGCTCAACTCACCTCGGGTGAATGCCGTTACAGTTAATCTGATATATATATATATATATATATATATGTGTGTGTGTGTGTGTGTATCTTTTGGGCATGTCTGATTGAATAAATTATAGACATTAAGTCATTTTTCTTTAACACTTTTCAACCGGTGGCTGGGCATTACGTCATTTTTCTCAACCACCGGCAAAGCGGTGGTCAGGGCTAAAAGGATTAACAATGACTATTGGAAGAAAGAAGAAAAAATAACATTAATATATTTGCACACACATGTAACATATTTTTCATCAAGTTTTCTCATCTTTGAGAAAAATTTCTGATTCCTTTCTAGCAGTATTTGCCACTTTTGTCTAAGGAATTGATCTCAGTGCTTTCTACAGAATGTCTCCCCTTAAGACGATGTTGTGCAGGTCGAAATTATTGCAAATCCAAAGTTAAAAAATATATTGGCTGGTGCTGGATATCAAAATTAAGCCGTACTATTCCTTTCGTGATTGCAAAGTATCGAGATTTTAGGCGTAGTTCAGCTGTAATACGACCACTAACTTGATCAGTTATACTGGATGGTTTTCATCATTGACTGAATCTCAAAGTTCGGTGTTACATCGTGGGGCGCTCAAATGAAGACCTTTTTTTTTTTCTTTGAAGTGTTTCCAATTGCGAACTAACTCATATAATATATGTGAAGTATCTCTACGATGGGGCGTGTCACGTGACCTGGATTATTTTCAACCATCATTTCCATTTGGTCCGCAATCCTACCGGAATCCTTTGCAATCTTCTATATCAAAATTTCCGCTTATGAACAATTATAACGATACCCGTGTCAGCTGATATGTTGTTAAATGTAAAACAGCTGACCTTTCCCCCACAAAAAAAAAAAAAAAACGTTTCGGAGATTTATTTTCTCGATGATTATCAGCTAAATGAAATGAACTTCACATGTAACATGACAAGTGACTCGGACAAAGGGAGTCATTGAATGAAAATAATTTACATTTTTAGACAAAGATGACAAAAGAATGTTCTCTCTAAGACAGTCGTCACAACCTGTGAAAAGGCAGAATGACGCATCGACTTGAAAGTGACCACGTCCGTTAGACCGATTATCCTCCTCACACTTCATCTCCGCTTCGATCGTTTATAGCATTAGGTTACAATCCGAGAATCAAATCTGCTTACTGCAACATATTTTTTTAATTCGTGGGTAACGATCCGACAGATGGGTTATTTTTAAGTCACTAGCGTATAATCGGAAGAGGTGCACATTGAGAACGAACCTTGGGCCTGGTCTGAGCTTCTTACTATACAATAACACCACCTATGATATCAACTAAGTAAATAGGTACATTTAGTTTCTGATGTTTGTACAATGTTATGTTTTTTCAGCAAATAAAAGGGTATTAAATTTTGAAGACTTTCCTCCATTTTCAGTTTTTCCGGAGAAACATTTTGGATTCAGACCCCACACAATCTCCCATTCAATTCAATTGAACAAATTCGCATGCGTTCAATTTGCATTAGGCAGATTCACCTGTCTGCAGTTTGCATTGGACAGATCTACATGCTAGCGGTATCCACCATATTTACCAAGTAAGGCTAGAGATTCCTCTCTGCGCTGCTATTAATCTCTAAATATTGAGGCCAGAAAAGATAGATTAATACCCTTTCAAGTATATTTTTGAGTGGTCTGGAATTTAAATTCGTCATTCTGATTCCACTCTTCGCGTCATCCAATAAAGACTCGTATATCCTGTTAATTAAGCTATAGAAATATGAAGATCGATCCATGCCTTTTACTCAGACGTCAGAGTGAAGTGAACGAAGCAAAAATCACAAGAATGTCAATGCGATGTCATTCCCATTTCTTTGTCCACAAAGTTACACTATTTACACATTCGCTATTTAATTTATTAATAATCCCAGGATTAATGAGTTCTATTGTAAATCATTTTTATGTATGATATACATTTCAACCGCTCGGGAAAGCGGTGCACAATGGGAAATAAACTTCCGGTAAGACCCATTGGACGTATCTGATTCGTGGACGTTTAGTTAACAACTTCCGGTATAGAGGTGTCGACGATTAACCTCAGAATAATTCATAATCTTTCTGCTATCCAATTCTGTCCAACTCAGTGAAACATATATTTGCTCTTATTTGGATTCCTTTCTTTCATTCTATAGATGAGAATATTTTAACATATTTTATTCGTTTTAATTTATCCAAAAGAAGTGCTTTTTAAAACCCTCCTACACACAAAATTCTTATATTTGTTTTGGAATAATTTTAGAATAGATTTTGTTTTGGTTACAAAATGTAATTATGGAGTAAAAGGAGTAGATAGGTTCGCCTAACGTCCGGATCAAACTCTTCCCTTGTCTTTTAAATAAAGGTTTATCCCTTGTTCTCTATTTAGAATTGCGTTTCCGCTTCCTTCCGCTACGTCTTCGAGTTTTATTTTCACTTGGCCAGAAATTATCCATTATTGACCTATTTATAGCAGTTAAAACTATTTTCTTTATTTCTAACTTCTTCTCATCGTTTAATATTTATCTTTCTTTCCAGTAGTATCTACTATCTGGTCAAGGCCTCAGTGACTAAACCGATTTCACCACCAGGCTTTTCTAATGATAAGGGTGGTTAGAAATTCAGCAGGATCTATAAAAATAATTTTCAAAGAGCAGACGAACATTCTTGTAGGGTCAACGGCCATCTAATACGATGTCTAAACTGGTCCCCATAGCTGTCGATGTGGTCAGTTCTGGAAGGAAGCTACTTAGCTGGGCAGAGGACTTTCTCGGCTGATGTCAATGGCAAGGCTATAGAAACGACACAGTGAAATGAACAGCCACGTTAACACTGGACGTTGGTTTTGCAAGACATTGGTTTTCTTTTTGCCTAAAACACGCTACATATAAATTAATGTTTTTCCGGCTGTTAATTGTATTGAGGCTGGCACACAAGTGTTAAGTGATGCTTTACGATCATGCGATATTAGGAATGTGCTGTCGTGATATTTAATATTAATGACGTCTTTTTGACGGGAGTGTTAGTATTTCTAATTCCTTTTCTAATCACCACACTTGCAACTGCCGATTTCATTTTTTCACAGATAGAACGCATTTAAATATTTCGATATTGTATTTGCTGAGGAATTTTCACACTGTGCATAAGGTTTTAAAATTATATCCAGTCATTGTGATATTGTTGTTATCAATATCTGTTTATGAATTTTCTCGCAAAAAACTCCAGGAATCCTTTTACAGAATTCGAATAATTCAACAGGAATGCCCAAGACTTATTTTAAATATGTATATTCGCAGTGTGCGCAGCGGAGACAAAAATGACCTATTTCACATAATGGCGTATATTTTCCAAAAGAAAAGTACAGAAGCTCTTGCGGACACGAGTAAAACCAAACGCATAAAAGAAATAAATATCAACTGTAAGAAAACACAGTGGTTGTCAGCAAAAGTGTACAAACGCTAAGTACGAACTGCAGACTTCTGGCCAAAGCAAATCTGAAAATTTACACATTGTGTCATCTATCAGAGAGATAAAATTTAAACTTTTATTATTGCATTAGTCCAAAATTTTTACACATCAGCAGATAGCTATTAATATCAACAACTGAGCACAAATAGTTATTAATTAAAAAATTAATAATTAATATATAATATTATCCAGAACTACATGTACAAGAATGCTGCTTTTGATAAAAGTTTAAAAATAACCATAAATATGTAAAAAATGCATATATTGTCAAAAATTCCTTTTTCCACAATATCGCTATTTGTGCTATGTTATAATGCTTATTATTACCTAAACAATAATAATACTTAATATTTTCGTAAATATTAAAGTATATTTAATCAAATCTCCTTGGTACCTGTCACGATCTGTAAATTCAAAGATTTGGTTCTTTTACTTTCATGCAACCAAAGTTTTAAAAGAAAGAAAAAAAATATTTTTTCTCATTAATCAAAGAATGACTTCTTGATTAAAATATCACCTTAAATTATATTCATTACAAATGGCTGGACACAAACTCGTTAATTACTTCTTTATGGCTAGAAAATATCTCCAACAATACTTATAATGGTTATAAAACTGTACTGAAATCAAATGGCAGAGTCCACAAAGGGACCCAGAAAAACGTCTCCCACCACTGCTTACCTGTGATTAAAATAAACAGATAATTAACTTTCTTTCTCTTACCGAGGGTTTTGGGCGCAAGAAACACTGGCTATGAATAATGGCTTTCGATATTGGATCGCTACATACATATTTTTAAAATACATTTTTTTTATGTCATCAAAATTACTCGCTATGCCTGATAAATTTCTTTAATGTCAACATTTAACAATAACATTATTTTTTAGTTTACCGATCGTGATATCTATCCTGTACATGTAATTATGGATAATAATATTATACATTTTATTACTAACTATTTTTTTTATAATTAATAATTATTTGTACTCCGCTGATGTGTTAAAATTTTGGAATAATGCAATAATAAATATGTGTATGTGCGTATGTGTGTCTTGAACAATAAAAATTGGTAAAAATGAACATTTCAGAGAAACTCAGTTGTAGATTCATATTTTAGTTTTGTTAGGTTCAGTTGTAGATTCATACTTTAGTTTTGTTAGGTTCCTCGAGTAGTTTCGGCCAACATGACCATCATCAAGAGAAAATATCATCCAAGTCAGTAGCAGTGAACTACAAATTTAACTACCTCGGCGACTGCCATTCAGGCAGTCGCTGGGGTAGTTAAATTTGTTGAAG
>CAHIKZ030005121.1:3947500-3990000 GCA_903632075.3 Acanthosepion pharaonis
TAAGCATTTTGAGCTTTTCATACGCAATAAAACATTCTCAAATACAGAAGAGGTAATCGAAATATTTGAACTTTCACATCAAAGGATGATAATTTTTTTTTAAAGATGAGAGCAAGAATTTAGAGATTCGTTGGAGAACAGTCATTCATCATTTTGTTGCCTATTTCAACTAAATAAATTAGTTCTTTAACATTTCAGAAGCGGGTTATTAATTTCCTATAAAGTACGCTATTTCATGTGTAACAAATTAATATCGAATTATATCATATTACCGCAAATGTATGTTTTAGATATCTAGTATGTAGATCATAAAATTTATTATGAGTCGTTATTCATATCTACTTACTTTCGGCTGACTTGTACTTCAGCCTTCTTCGTGACTTTAAATCCTTAACTAGTTCACTGTCAATACCCCAGACATTTCAGTTTTCGCAAAATTTCGACCGTCCTTACTCTTTCTATTTAGGATAATACAAGTTAAATTTTCGAAAAATGGAATGTGTATGGTCGGAAACGGATCGGTCGAAAAGCTGTGTTGTTTCTGGGGCTTGTTTAGCGAATATACACAAGAAAAGCAGACAATATTTATTGACCATTCACTGTGTAAATATTTTAACGAGAATAGAATGAAATTTTCTCACAGCAAGGAGAAAATGAAGACGATGCTATCAAATAAAATGACAACAATCAGGAATATTCGGCGAGCGGTTCGGAATTAATTGGTTTCAGAAGAAAGAACTAACAGACAGGTTTATGGTAAAGCAATTTTATAAATCTGCATATAGTATATTTACTTTACTTACTGGAAATTCGTGTAAGTCAGAAAACTTAGTTGATAGGTGTAATAGTAGAACTTGTAGTTTGCGGAAACCTATTATTTTCCCGATTATAGGGTGGATATCATTTGTAATTGGAACAGATACTGGCTCAGCAAATTACCGCAAGAATTCCTGCAAATGAAACATACATTATGTAGTCCAAACATATTACTTGACTGGTAATAGTTTGAGAGTGATATGTGTTTAAAAAATGTTTAAAGTGTGTTTGGTAATTAGAGGAAAGGCTATTGCTATGGAAATAGACGAAACAAAACAGAAAGTAATGAGAGATATAACTAACAGACACACGTTGATCCACCGATTTTCATACCTATACCGAAGTTAAGCAACGTCGATTCTGGTCAGTACCTAGTTGAGAGAACGCTTTGAAATGACAGGTACTGTGAACTTGGATGTACAGGTTGTGTAATGTATAATGGCTGGAATTGTTAATCTGAGAGTCGAGTTCCAATTCAAGTTGAGATTGTTACATTCACTTACGCGATTGTACCCTTGGGAAAGCTATGTGTTGTAGCATACATACGGACGATAATGTGTATGTACCCATACACATAAATACAGTAGTAAATACTGTAGTTGGTCTACATTTGGAGATTCATCTCCAGCTGTTCTGGTAAGACTCTACGTTCAACGCAGAGAAGATTCCCAGACGAGGCTATGTCGAAGGGCAGAGTCTCATCTCGGGAAACAGCTATCCGATGTCTACGGGGAATTTTTGTCCGAGCTTACGGGCTCGGATACCCTACATTATATTCGGCTTTGTGCCATACCTGACCGCGTTGGGCGGTTAGTAGATATCCGGCAGTTGGAAATTCATTGTGGAATTCACTTGACTCACTTCTAGCAATTGACTACTTCTGATGTCAGGACCAATATGCTAATTATTTTCTTCCTATGACCATTTAGAGTTTCCGTATCTATGCAGTGGTTCTATAAACAGTGATCTTCTTCTTCTTCTTTTTATTCTTCTTCTTCTTCGTTTTTTTTCTTCTTCTTTTACCTCTTCTTATTCTATTTCTTCTTCTTCTTCTTCTTCTTCTTCTTCTTCTTCTTCTTCTTCTTTCCTACTTCACCCGAGGAAGAGTCGTTGCGTTGTCCCCCGTCCATCTGGTTCTCTCCGAATCGTTTCTTTGTTTATACATCATGTGCCGTGTTTTTTAAATGGTTCAACATGGCGGGGTTCAACACTTTCCAAGGAAGAGTGATCACATATCAGCAAATTATTCTTCATGTTTTTATGACTATTGACATCTGAACAGTTACTTCTTTGGGCTTTCAAGTTCTGCCAACGTCTTTCCACCAACTCTAGAAGACATTCACCTCACGTAGCGCATATGTTGAGTAGGATAAAGCTCATTATTTGGTGATTGTGGTATAAAAAGGAGCAAGGCATGTAAACGTAAAAATATGTCCCCTATCCTCAGGGAGTATTCAACACTGAAGAAGGTCTTGTGAAACTTCAGATTCTCGTGGGGAGATAAGTCAATACATGGCTTTGATAGTGTTTACTGGATATTTGAGTTTAGTCTGTGATCTATTGTAACAACAATATATTTTCTTTGACAAACGATTTCTTCTCTCTGACAAATATATATTCTGTCTGAAAAATGATAATTTCACTCTGACATTGATATATTCTCTATAACCAAACATATTTTCTCTACGAAAACTGGTATCTTCTTCCTTGATGAAACGATACGTTATCTCTGACAAGCGATGACTTCTCTCTAACTATCGACATTTCCTGTCGTAAAATGATATATTATTTCCGAAAAAAAACTTTTAAGAAATGTTTTCCCAAGGAGGACCTAAACTAAAGCGAGTTATAGTTAAACAACCATTTTTGACCAGTACTCAGATATTTGATCATGTTGGAATTGATGGAGACAAAAAAACAAAGGTGTAATATTATTCATAAATTGAGAAATGTCAAGTCATTTCACAAGCAAACTCCTCTAGGCAAAGCTAATATTTAAATCGTAAAAATTGGTCTAGGAAATACATGAAATTTGACTTTTCTAATGTAATTTCCAAGGACGAATCTCGGGTAACATTAGATGGACTTGATGGATAGACCAAGACAGGGATTTTATTTGTTGCCGATCTGCCCACGGCAAAATAAAAGTAGCAAGGAGTCGACAATGTGAGAACATTCGCTGAAAAAATATGCATTATCTTTGAAAAACGATATTTTCCCTCTGACAAATGATACCTTCTCTCTAACAAGCGATATCACCTCACTAACGCACAATATATTCTCCCTGACGAAGGTTATCTTATATCTGTCAAGCGATATTTTCTCAAGGACATACGACATAAATATTGCTATATTTTGTTTGTAAAATCCCAGTTGTTTGAGTGAAACAAAATTACCTCCATTGGTGTATCACATTGGGTCTGTAATGATTTGATATTTTCTGTCTTGTTTTATGTGATCAGGTATTACATTAATTAACTATACTTGGAGTAATGACGTCATCTATGTTCTTATTATCTCATCTATTATGTCTCCTCTCCGGCCCTCATCACGTGTTTGTTGATCCGGGTAACCCTCAGTGAATTTCGTAATTTAATTAATCTATAGGGGAAGATTGTTTTCGTTCTGTTGGCCATATTTAGGGAAAGATTTTCTTCTAATCTTTTCCAATTATTTTTTGCGCTTTTTCAACTGAGTCTATGTCTTTTTTTACCAGTCCTTAACATTGAACTCACATTTATCATGTTACCAACTTAACGAACATGAAACCTTTAATCTAAGACATACTCGAGGTTAATTTTATCTAGCGGCATATCAACACATCTATGTGTTATTTAATGCCGAAATATAAATAATTTGTACAATTTTATGGCTCCAACTGAATATAATTTGAACGCAGTAGTATGCCTTCAACTACAGATAAAATATTTTTTCACTTATGTTGCTTTAAAAAGGTATTGATGCTAACTTTATTATAAGGAGGTGTTGTTGCTAATATTTTTAAGTAAAAATTTATTGCTGGTATTTTTACTATAAAAATATATTTTTATAATTTCATAGTCTATTGTTTGAATTTGAGGAATGACTATTTGTCCATAGTTGAGCCACTAACAGCTTGAACTTTGGAACAGCAGCAATTATGATCGCCCAATCAAAGACCGTACTACCGGGTACAGAGCATTGCCATATCCAGGACTATAGTGGGGACAAATCGAGAAATAACTAAGCGGTAATTATAAGACGTAGACGAGTTACCATGTAGTTTAAAGAGTTAAGTTCACTTAACTTTACCTGAAGGATACTCCAAACTTCAAACACCTGATGAAGAACAGATGACACTACAGTCGAAACGTTGTGACAACAAAAACAAAGATGAGAATAATAGTCGCCGTGTAAATAAATTAGATAAGAAACCGACCTTATTTTTCTTACGTTAAATTTTATATTAAAATATATCATGTGCACTTTCTCGCTATCTTATTGTATTCTATATGTGATATCGTTCGATTATTTGACTGATGGTTGTGAGGTTCTCACTGAAGGTGTGTTTTAAAGTATCATAATCGACAAGTGGTATTTGAAAAAAAATCTGGGATTTATTTCTAGTGATGTCAATAAACTTTAAATAGTTAAACAGAGTTTGGTCACTAATATCAGATATTAATTCATTTCCATCTTTCTTCACTAATTCTTCGAACAACCGCAGTAGTTTTGAGAAGAAATCTAAAAGAATCCTCCTAAATTACCAGAATACTCAAGAATCGCATACGCAAATCTAAAATCGTATAGTATTGTAGTAGAGATTATATATATATATATACGGTTATGTTTCGATGCGTATCACTGCCACTCATCGGGCGAGTGGAAATTTCTGGCGAATGAACGATTTATTTATATTTAAAAGCAAAATATGTCCACTTTTTACGAAAAAAGAGGTGGGTAAATGGTTTATGGGCTTTACTTTGATTAATCACATATGACTTACGTTAAATTTAAACTAAGTAATCTAACTTACCTGCATATATATATATATACATATATATATACATATATATATATATATATTATTATTATTTCATTTAGATTCCTCCACTAACACACACACACACACACAAACAAATATATATATATATATATATATATATATATATATATATATATAAATGTTAAAAAATTAAAATCATCAGACACACTGGGTTGTAGATTAATATTCTTTCGTTTTTTATTATTATTTCATTTTGATTCCTCCACTAGTTCCGGCCGAAATGGCCATCATCAGGCGAGGAAATATTTCTGCTTGCTGGTAGCAGTAAACTACAGAAATGAATGTCTTGATGGAGAAAATGAACTTTTGTCTGTAGTTTTCATTTGTTTTTTTAATTTTTTTTATCTTTTTAACATGAATCTTTCCTTGTGTTGGTCAAACAGTCTCTTTTAAGTTGTTATTTGAGATAAGAACTGGATGGATCTATGCTGCTCTGAATTCCCCTGATCAGTTTGACAGTTTTATTGGTTCCTGGAGAGGGGATGTGTCTCTATTTAGTGTTTGTGTGTGTGTTATTTGGTTCTTAGGGAGTGAATGAGTATGATATGTGTAAGCGTCTGTATTGCTGTAGGTGTGTGTTATCATTTGGCTCATTAGGGAGTGAGTGAGTATGATGTGTGTAAGTGTGTATATTCGTGTGGGTGTGTGTATAAGTGTGAGGTCTCAACACCTCCGTAAGCATGTCTGTCTTGTGTGGGTTAGAAATGTGGGTAGGTTTTGATTTGTAAAGTTATATATTAGTACTATCTATATTGTTAAATTTATTGTTTAGCACGGCTGGATATTTTGTTTTTAGACGTTGTATCCACTTATTTTCATGGAACTCTAAAATCTTACTAATGTTATCTGCTCTGAATTTTTCTATTCTCTCAATTATAGTGAATTTGGCATGGGTTTTGAAATCGTGTTTTTCCAGGCGGAAATGTTGTTCTACAGGTAATAATTTTTCATGGGAAGTCGACTTAATTCGATTGCGATAATTATTAATTCTGAAGTGAAAGGGCCATTCAGATTTTTCTACATATTGTTTCTGGCATAGTGTGCATTCTAGGAGGTAAATTATGTTATGACTTCTACAGTTAGAATCGTGGTAGATTTTGAAAGTAGATTTAGTGACTGAGCTAGTGAATGAATTATATATATATATATATATATATATATATATATATATATATATATATATATATATATATATGCATACACACATACACACACATATAGGATAAAATAAATTTTTGTTTTCTGATGAAAGAAATGAGTTATAAAGCTCCTTGAAAATTTACTCAAGTAAATGTCATATGGAAGTGTTTTGTATTTTTTACAGCACAAAAGGAAAAATGAATTGTGTTAGTATCTAGTGAAATGTATGTATATGATTTTTACGAGAACAGCCAAAATCTACGTTCTATTATGCGTGCGCAGCATGAGTGTCATCAGGCATATGTTGTCACCTAATAACCAACAGAAATACACATAATGAAACCATCCCCAAAATATATTCTGCTTTTTTTTCTTTTTCTTTTTTTGTCGCTCGGTGTTTTCGTAATATAAATCATGCAAACTGGTTTTTGAGCTTATTTTTAAACTGAGTAATACTTTTTAGAACTCAAATAATTATTTTGTGGAGTCGAAAAGTTGAGAAATCAATATTATTCTAATCCCTCTCGATGAGTGAAGACTAGTTTATTAATTTATTTTTTTATTAAATTACGCTTTTTTATAGGTAAAAATTGGATCACAGGAAATTAAAAGATATATTTATTTGATTCCGAACTTTTATTGTTTAATAGATATATTCCCTATTTTTAGTATTGATTTTTATGGGTGGGGGAGATTTTAATCATTTACCTGGCTGTGAGCTATTATTTTTCAGCATACCACAGAAAAATGGTCGATTGCTTTTGCAAACCTCCTGAAATGTGGTAATTTAATATATTTTTGGTAAGGGCTATTAAAAGGAAAATATTATATAAATGACAATAATAATAATACTCAGAAGAACAAGAACAAAAAAACAAAAAAAGAAGAAGAAAGAATCAATGATAAACCTGTGAAAGAATGGATGCTAAATCTTTGCAAGGATGGCAGAATATAATCAAGAATAATGTTAAGGAATCTCTAACAAAATCCCCAAAATAGAATTTCCCAGGAATGGCAATATACCCAAATTTTGGCTCTATCATCTGTCATCAATCCATAAAACTCTTGCGCAAACTTTATCAATGCTAATTAATAACCTTAATGACATTCCAGAATCGATGACTGATGTCATTACATATCACCTGCTATAAACGGGTGAATCAGATAATCCAAATGATTATAAGCCAATAGCATGTCTATCCATCATATAAATTGATCACGTCTGTTCTAACGAAATCTACTTTCTCTTTTCTTGATAAAAATAATATTCCTCTCTTGGAAAAGAAGGGATGGAATACGCGATACAAATATCAACTAATAATAATTAAAAAGAAGAGACAAAGAATTGCAAGAAAAAAGTTAGAAATCTCAGCAGCATTTAAGTAGATTACCGTAAAGTCTTTGATAGTGCACCACACTCTTGGATACTTAAAGTTTTGGAAATATAAAAAATCTCCTCAGTGATATTAAATTTCCTTAAATATAACATGCAACTGTGAAAAACCATATTATACCTTTTTCAGACCAAAGGTAATGCCATTTCTAGTTGTTTAAGTATCCGAAGAAGAATATTTCAAGGAAACACGGTGACGTTCCTTCTGTTCTCTCTCTCCTTAATCTCCCCTTCACATGAACTAAACAGTAATTAATACACATACAAATTTTCAAAAGAAAGTTTTTAAACACCTATTCTCGTTGGCTGATATCAAACTCTTTAGAAAAGACGACAATGTGTTGAAAAGTATCAACAATACTGTAAACATGTTTCAGTGTTTAAAAAGGTATGGATTTCGGATTAGGTAAATGTTCAAAAGTATTATTCAAGAAAGGATGAATTAAAGAAACAGACTCAGTGGATATAGATTTTGTAACAAAAATTACGGAACTAGAACAAAAACAAACCCTATAAATATCTGACTCGCCGACGGTTATGGAATACAGAAAAAAAAAAAAAAAAACAGAGAAAGTAAGAAAAGATAGACGCCTCCATCTGGTGTTCAATACCGAGATGAATTCACAAAACAGAATATCAGCCATAAACACATAGAGACACGTGCCTTAAAGTACAAAAATGTACTCACGAGTACAGTTCAGATATTGCGAATGGCTTTATGCAAAATGCGTGTGATCCTGGCGTATTTTATTTCAAAACTTATCATGGAAAATATCATGAAGACATTTCTGACCTTAGGTCTCTGTTTGGGACCAGGAAGAAAATATGTATAAAGCATAACTCAAACAAATAATAATAATTAATAATTTAATAATAATGATAAGAGAATATCAGCCATAAACACCTTGACTGAACCTGACAGTTTCAACATCTTTAACATAAATATAGCTAACATTAAGTGAATGAAAGACAAAGGGAGAAATCTCATATGCCATCGCGTGCATCATCCCAAGGTTGACGTTGCTCGTATGTATGTGCCAATGGTGGCAGAGGAGGATTAGTTCAACTAGGACTGTTTTAGAAAACTACAATAATCGTCCATCAAAGATACAGGAAACTACAGAAGATTGGATGATAATCTGTGTCAAAGAAGGAAGAAACTCTATTAAGTAATAAAGGAAGCCAACAAGTTCAAAATATAAATTTCAAGTGAGTGAAGAAATTCAAATAAAACATAATACGCCTACTACAGCGACAAAAGCCTTAAAAATTAAAGCTAAGGCAAATTCAATGAACCAGATACAGAAACGATGGCGAGATAAACCTCTTCACGGTCAATGTTTTGCCCGTGCCAAACAAGGTTATGTAGACAAACTGCGTAACTATAAGTGGCTATGTAATGCAGAGTTAAACGCTGAAACCAAAGGTTTTATTCCTGCTGCACAGGACCAATGCTTACTAACAAGAAATTACCAAGCAGACATACTGAAAAATTGTATTAGGCAAAACTACAGATTCTATGATAAATATCCAGAAACAAATGGCCATCTCATATCGGGTTGCATGGTATTTGCACCAAATGAATATAAAGCCCAGCATCACAGAATGGGTGAATATATGCATTGAAAAATCTGCAACATTTACTGAAAGGAAACTGCAAGGAATTGGTATGAACTGCACCAAAACCCGGTTACAGAGATCGAACTTGTAACAATTTTATAACACTTCTCTCTTTGTTTAGAGAACAATCACAGTTGCCAAGATATCGTGATTGGTGACCTCAAAAACAGAATGTGCCTTCTTATTGACAAGAAGTTATAGCTGGAGCCCTCGGATTGATTGGAAAGGAAGGTTCCGATAGTGTCCTTGGAGGCATTTTCTTGGTAGTCCAATCCTTAAAGAAATACAAAAAATGTACTCACATGTACAGCCCATATATTACGAAACGCTTTATCCATATAAAATGCATGCGATATTTTTTTTTTAGTTTTTGTTCAGTGGAAAATGCTCAGTGGGAAATGTCATGATGCCATTTCTGGCCTTAAGTCTCTGGTTGGGACAAGCAAGGAAATTAGCAGACACTAGAAATCAAAGTAAATAAAATAATATTAATGTAGTTTTTGTGGTTGTATACATGAAACAAATATTCAAATATATGTTGATGAAAATAAATAATACATTTTGGTAATGCTAATTTTTTTCGGTTCACTTTATTGAATGTTTCGAAAATGCCAAATTCTTGTCTTTTTACTTTTAGTTCAGCCCCTATTTTTTAAACTTAAACAATAAACAACCGTCCCCTCTTTTTAATAAAAAAAAATAACATATATATACATTATCAAATTTATCAGTCTTGAACAAAAAGCAATCAATATTTGATCTGCTTTGAAATACTGAAAATAAATTCAATCATTCTTCAGTCTTATCCGAGAATCGGGTTGAAACAAGTGAAAGTTCATCACGTGATTATAAAATGTAAATATATTTTTCTCTTGATCTTTAATAATAATAATAATTATAATAATAATAAGAAGAAGAAGAAGAAGAAGGAAAAGAAAAAGAAGAAGAAGAAGGAGGAGGAGGGGGATAGCAATTATATTCACAGGTGGGTGGAACCTTTGTGTTTCTGGGAATGGAACAAAAAGACAGCATCTTTAAAACTATATGATTAACTATTTACACTGTTCAGACAGTTATCATTATCTTCGTGACCATATTTAGGACGTTCCTGCCGTTGTACTCTCCGGCCTTCTTTATGTGATTGAAATTTCGAACTGAAACCTTTATTTCCTCCACCGGGGTAGATTTCTCTACTTTCATCTTCCATCCCTTTAATTCAAATCCCAAATTCCCCCCCTCTGCTTTAGCCAGGTATTGAACTCTTTGGTTAAAAGTCACTGGATCCAATCAACGCTTTTATCCAGTGGGTCATGTGTTTTTCAGGACAGATATTAAAAGCTTAAAATCACAAAAAAATCAGGGTAATGCGGGGTATTTCAACGAACCTTGCCCTCCAACTGGGAAAAAAGAAATTGAGATTGTTTAAAAACATCCAATATTAAAAAGAGTCACACTTTGACGTTGTGTATTTGCTAGCAAGCTTGTCTCGCTAGATTAATTACGACTGAATATTGAGTAAGATCCTGACTTGAAGCTTTATAATTAGAGCGTTGTTTCTTAACAGGGCTTACAAAATCACCATCGTTGTTGAATTTGGCATAACATACCGAGGAAGGTGCTGCAAATCTTGTAGATCACCTTACATAACTTTACTAAAAATAACTGTCGCTAGTGGCCGCTCTTTAAAGCTATTAATAGGAAATGACATTCTCTGTCATCCTCTCTTTTCTATTTTTTCCCCGATGTAGGTCGAAAGTGATAAAAATTTGTCCCTCATCGGGTAACGCTCGTTCACTTCCCAATTACTTTTTTCTACACAAAATTCATACTCACAAAGAATTTCTATATAATTATAGAGTTTTCTTCTTTCATATTCACTTTTTGTTACACGCAACAATCTTCTATTCTCTTTGTATAGTGTTGGTAAAAATACATTGCCGTTTGTTTGGACATAATTTTGTTCCTACTTTAATCGTTTATTACCCGGAGTCATATTCGTGTCCACAATAATTGTTGAGGGAAAATAATCAGCTAACATTCCCACAACACTCTACATATTGAACAGAAAACACAAAGTGTTTAAGAATGGAAAAGACAGCGATGAAGGCTTAGAGAGTTTAAAAATGAGACTACTGATGTCAGCAATATTACCAAATAAAGTTCTGATGATTGAATATGGTTTGCTCTCTAGTTAATCCTCGAACAACTGATATCTAGGATGCTTATGTAGATTCTAAATAGAGAAAATCCATCGAATTAACCCGTTCAGATTAAAACAGTTGAACTTCATTTAGTCAAGAAGTTTATATCGTTATTCCAACAAATCAAGGAATACACTTTTAAAATAAGCATAATATCCAAAAGTATGTAGTGGAATTTAAAGCAAATTGTAGATGATAAAGATAACATTATTGCCAGAAATTTCTTGAACATTCTTCATGTCTAATGTCCACTCTCGGCTTCAAGTGGAATTCATGTATACAATCTGTTACTAAAGATAGTAGGAAGTTGGTCGACTCACCCTCTCCTGCTTTTTACTTTACAACAGTTAGAATAGAGTTTCTTTTTTCCAGACGAAATGTGCCAAACATATCGTTTCTCTATCGCTACTACCATAGAAAGTCTTCTAAAGAACTACGCACATTATTTCCACCAGGTCTAACTTTCACGAATAAAAGCCGCCATGTTGCGCACCTCATACCCAAAGCGTTCCTACCGTATTGCACAGGTGAGACATAAATGCCGCTATTGCAGTTTCTTCCCATGAACAGTTGCTTTGCGGAATCGACTCCGAAGAGGGTGCTTCCCCAATCACTACAAACTAATCCTGCTCAAGTCTAGGGTTTACCGTTGTCTTCTCCGCATATCCGCATAACATCTGCCTCTTACACATTAAGCTTCTATCTGGAATCTTGTACAGTGGGAAAATCATTGTAAAAAAAAAAAGGACACCAATGGTGCATTTCTATGATATGCACGCCGGAGAAACTCAGTATTTATATTTGCAGTCGTGATAGGTTAAAAAAATCATTTACGCAGACGTGTGGGTGATTTCTTATTTTCAGTTTTACTACTACTTTTTTCACAGACGATGCAAGCATATCGCAAGAAATGTTCAGATGAGCACTCCATTCTTTAGTTCCACAAGTTCCCTGATTTACATCTACGACAATCTAGCATTCCATAGAATCGCATCTACTACATTGCCTCCGTATTCGGCGGCAAAATTGTGGATCAAAATACGGCATGATTGATTTCTTGAACACGATACTCTTGACTTCTTCAGATTGAGGTCAACTGGTATCTATCCTCCATATCCTCATAATCTTCCAATCTTACCACATACGATTTCCTTTATATTACACACTACATCCATCACAATCATTTTTAGCGGGACCCTCCACTCGCTTCCTCTTTCTCTCGCTCACACTATCTTTCTTTATCTCTGTCTCTCTCACTCTTTCTTCCTCTTTTTTCCGGCCCCTCTCTCTTCCTGTCTTTCTCTCTGTGTATCTCACTCTCTATCTCCAGGTCTCTCATCCTCTCTTTCTTTATCTCTCACTCTTTCTCTCTTACATATCTTTCTTTTTCTATCTCTCTTCTCTTTCTTTTTGTTCCTCACTCTCTCTCTCTCTTCCTCTCTTTGTTTCTCTCTGCCTCTCTCACACTCCTCTTTTCTTCTCTTTCTTTCTCTCTCCCTCTCTTTCTTTATCTCTATCTCTCTCATTCTCTCTTCTTATAATCTCTCTCTTCCTCTCTCTCTCTCTCTTTCTCTCTCTCTCTCTCTGAGTTGTGGATAGACATATAGCATCTTGTAAAGAATTTGATAATATTGGAGGTTTTGAGTTTGAATCGATGTCATCCTGAGTTTAGCCTTACTAAACTTTGCTCGGGAATTAAAAAGAGTTTAATTTTTACGGATACACACTGACAGCCACCAGTGAATATTTGTAAAGCTTCATCAAACTCAAAGCCAACTAACTACTCAGACTAGAGAGTTGTAGAATGCAGTTTTTTTGGCAACGTAAGAGGAGGATTTAAAAAGTGTGTATTATCAGGATAGGAAGGATATATAAGGTTTGAAGTGTATGAGATTGTAATAATCGAAGTATAATCCACCCGAGAGATTGCAAAGTAACGACTATTGGAATGAATCTTTACGGGAGAATCTTTCTTCTTTGCAATGGTATACGAATGAAATTAAGAGGTTTCGACTCATATATAAGGATTGGCGGATTCTAGCTGTAATGATATTAAGAACTGAATATGATTCGTCAGAATATTTTCCTTGGAAATATCAGTAAAAAAAACGGAAGTTTTACAACTTTTCGTCTGTACAAAAGGTTTTGTGGCGTGTAAAATATCTAATTACTCTCAAACGCTTTATCTGTCTGGAAAAATAGATTTGGCTAGCAACAGCTTAGATATGGCAACAATAATCCACTTTTGGCCTGAGCTGAATCTTGTAAATATTTAGAGCATTGCAGGAGATTTCATATACTAAGGTGCCGACAATCTTTAGCGATGTATTGTCTATATGGCGTCGCAACAGATGTTCAAAGCGAGCAGGGTCTTTCAGAATGCAATCATTCACAGGGTCTGGCGAGAATTCCTGTTGCCAATGAAATAAGAGATAAAACCCGTATACAGAAATTAACACCAGAATTCGAAGACAGAAAATTAATGGGCAGGGAATGCCGCTGGCTTGTCTTTAATAAGAATATATTTGAAACGAACCAAGAAGGATAATATTAGAGTCGACAGAAATAATGTGAATGAATTGAAGAGACCAATTCTAGTTTGATCTCCAACAATAAAAACCAGATATTGTTTGAACCTGAAACATTTCGTAATTATAATGTTATAAGTACAAAAGAAAATCTGTGGAAAAGCTTTCTTGATCTCGGGAAAAATAAGAAATTATACCGAACTTATTAGTTGTCTCTGGGAGTTGTTTTAGCTGACAACGGGAAATATGAGTTAATCTAAAGGCATATTGGAATAGCGAAAGGCTCCTTCCAAAAGGTAACTGATCTTCTATGAAAGAGAGAAATTTCTTTGGAAACAATGAAAACTATACTGAAAGGCTACGTAATATCTCTATCTATGAAAGGCAGGATGTTTGTGTGTGTGTGTAACGAATGCACGGCCGCCATTTTCGAGGGATTTGCACCAAAATTTACATGCACATGCTCTAAGTTAGCGGGAAGGCCAAGACCGATGTTGCATTTCCCAACTCCAATCGATAGTGGAAATAATCAATTTTTTTCATGCTTCTACGGCAGTTTTCCTGTAGTTTGCGGCCATTTTGTACTGGCCAGACTGAGAGCCTATAGCTGGCTGCCTCGAATAGGCAGGAAGATTCTACTGGCCAGCGTGAGAGCCAACAGCTGGCTAACACGAATGTTAACTAGCATGCTAACATGCAAAAAAGAAATCGATAACTGCATTCGTCACAAGTGGGAAAAATTTAAATCTGCATGGCGCTTTACTCCAATTGACTCATTCGCTTGCTTAAACTCAACGGTGATTCCGATTCCGCAGAACTGGGTTGGGTGTGAAAAAAGTATTTGTTGTTAACATTCTTTTTTCATTCGGTTTTTCCAGTTACGAGTCCTTTTTTAAAGCTGATCGTTTTGTGTTCATATTGTTTAGTTCTTTTTTCGTAACAGATTTAACGTTTAGTATAGTGCTTAGAAAAAATTCGCAGTGTGAGATAGGCAAGAAGTAAGGCATGTAGCAACATCATCACGACAAAGGGCACTCCTTTATAGGAAAGGAAGGGCAAAACTATTTTAAGTCAAGTGATAGCGATTGCTGTATGTGTCGTACGATTTTTGAATCAAGCACGGGCAACGCCGGGCCATGCTGCTCGTCTATTCTATAGGACCACAAATGCCACCGGATTTCTGCATAGATGAAGAGGAGAATTGAAACTACGCACTTTCTACCCCAAAGAGGAGTGCTGAAAATACCGTGGATGGAACATGTAAGTAACGAAGAAGCTTTTAAGGAAAATGGAAATAAAAAATATACTTGCGCAGAATCAGAATGAAACATTTTAAATTATTGGATAAATCATGCGTAGAGCTAGCTTGCCACTCATATAACATACTGCAAGAAGGGCAACTCGAGAGAGTGTAATGGTTAGCCAACTTGTATCGCTAGAACAATTACGACTGATTAGTGAGTTCGATCCTCACTGGGTTCCCCTTACTTTCGATCAGATCTAAGATACGCTTGGAAAAATCAATATAACACACTAAAGCAAGAGAAAAAGCGAGTGACATACCTAATAACGTTGTGTAAATTGATGGCAGAACATGAACTCGATAGGATTTTAAGGGGTCATATATTACCTGCAGTTACAAATGATAAGATGCTGTAAAGAGAATATCGTTGTATATAGTTAGTATTTACTGAGCCTCAGATTTATTGCGATAAGTGTCCATTTTTTGGCGTAAGAATATCAACATAATATCTTATTTATTCTAACGCCTACAAAACGAAAAATCTCTCCTTTAATTGTTAAAGAAATCGATTTTTATCTTCTATCAGTAAGGCTGATGCTAACCTTGCGTCTTCTCAAATTAACATTTTTCGCTGACATGAAGCATAAAAAATATATTGGATCAGTTATTAAATCTGCTATTCGTGTAATGTGAGTTTTCTTCTTTTTTTTTTTTTTTTCTTAAGTAAGGTTCACCCTGTACAAGGAGCGGGGACCACTCGACGTGATGGGTTAAGATAAAGTTGTAGTTTACAAGGATATGGGAGGGAGATAGACGTAAAGAGGATAACATTGTAGTGATCGGGGAAACATCCCCTTGGGAGTCGGTTCCTCAATGCAGCGTTTCGTGAGAAGAATCTGTTTGAGTGGAACCTTACTTCTCACTGATAACTGCATCCAACAGCAAGGCCTCTGATCAGGTTTTGAAGAGCGTGGAACCGCCTCTTAATTGCTGGAGTTCCCATGTCTATCCTGAACCGTGGTTGTAGCACATGTCAGAGTCCCAGCTATGGGCAAATAGTTAACTCCAAAATTAGGGTCAACAATTTAAAAGTGTAAAAATAGTTTTTAATACCATCAATACATTCTTGTAAAAATTATTACTAGCATTAAATTTTTCAAGAAAAAATTATTACAAGCAATACATTACCAAGAATAGATTGTTGAAAAAAAATATTACTAGCAATAAGAATTGTCGGCATTAAATAACCCATTGAGGTTGATATGCCGTAAAAGAAAGCAAACCAAACCAAACACTGATAGAACATAGAGGTCATGTGTGCAGTGGAAACAGGTCAAGCAACAACTGAGCAGGACTATAAGAATTAGACAAAATATTGCTAAACAGAGGTGGTCGAAAGATATTCCAGAAGATGAAATAAAGGGTTCAGTACAGAATTAGTTGTAGATTGATTAGATCGATATTATTGATCAGATCAATATGATTGATCAGATCGATATGCACTTGTAGAAAACTGTAATGTTCAAGACGTTGTGATAACAACAAAGATGTGGACAATAGAAATATGTCTTAATGGTTTGGAAATTATTGTGCTTTCTCCAAATACCCCTTTCTGAAGAGTAAGGATTTGCAAGCGTGTCTTACAGAAAATACTGGTAATATTACATTTATGATCAAAAGATCATCATGCAATTATTACTCTTTTGTCAGACTTCGATAAACTTGATTAAAATCTCTTGGGTATTAGCTTCAGTTCTTATCTGATTTCTAATACTTTCACTTTCTGTTAGATTTATTTACAACTCTGACTAGTTATTTTAAAGGGCATAAAAAACCTGCAAGTACCAACTTGTAAATCAATATTCAAACAGTAATCCAATTCGGTAACCTGAGAAACTCATTTGCATCCTTGAGATTAGCAATGTGGTTGACTATGATTTTTAATCGATAAAATATGCAAGAAACATTCGCACTACATTCCTTTTTTTAATTCGACATTACCAGTTGTAACTGTTCACAAATTGGAACTGCCAGGCAAGTCTTTCGAAAGTCTGTAGGTGTGTAACGTTCTTCTTTGACTCTTGTAATAAGATTAAGCCTCAAGATAATGAAGCAATATATTTACAATTTTATACCAGGTCCATCTTAACGTCTTCTAGAAAACTGTACAGTTGTTGTAATAATGTTAAGGACCCTTAACCAGAAATTTAGCCTGGAAATAATCAATGCGTCTTAGGTCAGGTCATATAGGAACAGTTTTACAATTCTTGACACTTCCCCACATCTTCTCATTATTCAAGTTTCCTTAAAGATAATGGTTGGATTAGCATCAACTGTTGCATCTGTATTTTGGGAATAACTCCTCTTGGGTGACTATCTTTGTCTCATCTTTTAGACTAACATTCATATCTGAAACGGGAAAATATAAATTACATTTACTTCTGCACTCTACGCCATTACCGGATGTGTATTTGATAGGTTTTTGCTGCCGTGTTTTAAATATTATCTCTGTGAAATTCATTTGGAGTAAAAATGGAGTATTTTTGAAAGATTTCTTTAGTTTTCAGGTTATCTTGAAAGAATGAGATATATCAGTTATTCTTAATTGGTAAACATTAGTTAAAATTCGGTTTCATTAAATCATGTACAAAATATTCAGTTAACAATTTAGACAGGACATTCACTGGAACCGGATATTTAGTTATATGGACTAAACTTCTAAATGGTACTTTTAAATAAATCGTTTGCGTCGAAGGTGTTAAATATAAATACAGATGTAGATCATAGATAACGTGGTTGTTGTCATTGTTATAGTATCATTATTCAGTTTTTATGCAAGTGTTAAGCGCCACAATTAAAACATTTATAAAACGGCTGCTTTGGATATCTCGGCGTGGTGTAATGTTTAGCAAGCTTGTCTCGATAAAACAGTTACGATTGAATAGGGAATTCGATCCTCATTGAATGCCTCATACATTTGGCTATGTGCCACATCTAAGCTACACTTAGAAAAGTAATATAAAACTACTATTTTCCCAAAATCGCATCTTTCAATGGAAAATTAGCAGATAAAATTTTAAAATCTATTTCAAAGTTTTAAATAAAACACATTTTTTAAAGATGGAAGTAAATCGTCATTGTGTAATGTTTAGTAAGCTTATCTAGCTAGATCACTTACGACTGAGTGGTGGGTTCGATCCTCACTGGGTATCCCTTAGGCTATTTGCCACCCTTATAAAATCAACATAATTTTAAAAATATGTTACTTGGTCCTGGTTTCTATTCAAATTTTTAATCTGAAAATTATCAGCAGACCAATCAATATATGCCACAACTGAACGTCTTAACACTTGATAATGTTTTCAAAATTGTAAATATAAAAAAGATGTCTAATATTTTTTGAGATGGGAATTGGTCGCCATAGTCTTAGTATGAGACATCCAAAAATCTCTAACACGCACAGGATAACTAACATTATAAGTACTACTATCATACCGAAAGAGCAAGAACGTGTACTGACTGCCAATTAACCTCGGAAAGGACGTCCATTTAATGTAAATGAATACACAGCGAAATCCATTAGTCGGAAAATAATACACAAGCCAGGCATAAAGCGATAGTTTCTGAATGAAATGCAAGTAGCTGTCACAGAATTGAGCAACGTCACAATAGATTGGAAACTAAAATGGGCAGAATTGCTTTCTGGGGCTCCAATAAAAACTACTCTGCCGAAACCTAGATACAAGAAACCCCATCTTCTCTTTGAAATTTACCATAACGTGAAGTATTCTTTGTTCGGAGACAAACATTTATGTTCTGTCGAAGCTAGAATTTTAATTTTGTGAACAAAGAATTTCTTCGTCTATGTACCATATCCCATCAGGATATAGGCAATCATGGCTGTCCCGAACATCCGGTCCTTTGTAATTAAGTTGTTTTTGTCTCCTAATCCCTGTTGTATATTTATACAAGTTTGTTCGGGAGGTTATTCGTTGATCATCTATGTCTTTTTTTCTCTCCAGTATGATATGTAAGTGTCAAATTATCCAAGCACTCTCTCCTCGTGGTGTTTCCTAGAAATGCCAATTACCTGTTTCAATTTTTCTAAAAATTCCTCGTTACTTATATATTCAGTCCATGATATTCTCAGCATCATTCTGTAGAGAAACATTTCTGCTGCCACAAGTCTCTCCTTCATCTGTAAGTGATTGTCCAGCATCCACTGCCTATAAAACAACTTGTACCACTGTGGTAGGGCATCCTGATTATCTCCCTTGTCTCATGATTTGTATAAATACGTCACGACGTCCGTCTTCAGTTACGTTTACGTTAAGCCGGTCTAATCTTCGAGTTATCATTATAATCACATAAGCGTCCAAGACTCTCTTCTGTGTTTCGAAAGAAAACCTCCTGTTTCTTAATAATTTGTTTATTTTTCGAGTGTCATTTCTCTATTCCATTGCGTTTTTGATTTTCGGAGACACATTTCACGACCTTTGTTAAAACACAGCCTACACATTTATGCTTCATTTTGTTGTTTTTATTTAATCGAAATTTTGTTAGGTTTGAAACTAAGTAATTTAATCATTTTTCGCAACATAAGTATTTTTATGGTTATAAAGGCTTGTCGACTTAGGTTCATCAGAAATACATATATAGATGAACAAGTTACATAGAGGAAAAATACTGGAAGTAATGGAGAGCGATAATCATTAACTTCATTAAGGAAAGACATGATTCAAATGTTTCCTCGCCTCCGACATGCTTTATATTATTTGCGATGTTTTACAATGTCTGACACAAGGTTTCCAATTTGCGAAAGAGTAAATACAGCAACAGCGGACTGTTTATATGAGTTTGCCTATCAATCCAGAGCGTCTTGTGCCGGGAGTCTAGGAAATCAGTATTAAACCGAGATTTCTTCAAAAACAAAATCTTTATTGACAGAAGATCCGTTATTGACAGACTTTCTAAAGATCGTTGAATTTATTCTACTTAAGTGTATTTGAATTCTAGTCTGGACTGATCTAGATTCATGATTGCTAAATCGGAAAGTATATGTACAAATATCAAGACGATTACGTTTTTTTTTCTAATATGTTTACATTATCAAGCCTCGACTTGTTCGAGAGTTTAAATTGTTCGTCAGTATCTCATGTTTTGATATATAAGTGTCTTGAACTTGGGCATTGATTAACCGCGGTTAGGATTAACTACAGTAAATATTGCTGAACACTTTGCTTAATAACAGTCTGGTCAGGAAAAGAAAAAAAGTTTTAAATTTAAGTAGGAAATAAGAAATACGTGATGTATTCGAAAGGGATATGGAGCAAGGTCAAATACAAAGTTTCAAAATGCTTACATAGGATTTATAAGAGTTTTCTTTTTTTTTCTTCTTTGTTCTCTGTACATTGAGGATATTGTTAATTATGGCTCTTCACAGTTTCATGTCCTTTGCAACTCTTAAGAAATTTTATATTTTCTCATGGCTTCTAAACACTCTTCTACCATCCATTTCCTCAAGTCTGCTAAGTAGATTATGCACTGTTTTCCTTTGTCCCTTACCTTCCATATACCCTGTGAGTATCATTTTTTCCAAGCCCTGTCTCCTCATCATGTGCCCTAGAAACTTCAACCATTTCTTTCTGGTGTTTGTTTATATTTTCTCTAAAATTTCTTGTTAACCAGGAGTTGTTGCCAGGCAGAAGTGGAAATGACGTAAATGCCCATATTAATTTCATTCAAGTTGTGTGCATTTAAGTTTATGCTTGTTGCTTGAATTCATTGAAGTATTATGCGACTGGAATTACTCATCGCTGAATCGAGAGAGATAGTCATAAATCATCGTAACGTAGCAGTCCCGGAACGATGATGTGAGATGGAGTAGCAGTTTCACACCATACCAGCTTAACACACACCAGGTTTTTTTATGGAAATACCACCTCCTCATGAGTTTTAAACCACACCCGAAACACAACGTCATCGCCAAATAGCTTTATCGTGTGTATAGTTATTGACAGCTCCCCGATATTAATAGTCACAGGATCTTACGTGAAAACAGACCGTTGAACAGCATTTTATAGATGCTTCCTTGGGTTCTTGTTGAATGAACGTCATGTCTAGACGTTGTGACCTTATATCTGCCGTATCCATTCACGACGTGGGTAAACATAGCTCTCCACAATCTCCTTTCCTCTGTAGCTCTTAGTAAAATGTGTTTTTTTGCTGTCTCTCCTAAACTCTGTTCTGCAAACCATTTTTACAGGCTCGTTTTTTTTGTTTCATTCTATGTGTCATGTCCCTTCACGACATGGCCGATCATGGCTCTCCACAATTTCCTGTCCTTTGTGGTTCTGTCATCAATTTACAGATGTTTATTGTTTAGGTTATGAGCAACTTCCGTTATACTCACTTACTTTCAAATAACCGAATCCATAAACTCCATCCACACCCCGCCACAGCAAGCGATTGAATAAAAGGAGCACGACAAGGAAAAATCATTGTCTCTTTTTCTAAAATAAAAGATTTCATGCAATATTCACTCACCAAAAAAAAAAAAACAATTATCCTTATAACGCAAAATATATTTCGGTTTCAAATATCATTTATTTTTCTTCCTTTGTGTGTCAATTCTTTTCAAGACGGGGCCGATCACGGATTTCGACGCCTTTCTGTTTTTTGTAGCGATGAATAATTTTTGTCTTTTTGCTATCTCTCCCAATAGAACATCCTCTGTTTTGTGAAACTTTTACTCGTTTAGTAATTTATTCGTTGCTTCCCTCTTTCCCTCTTGTCTTCAATCTGTCCTGTAAGTATCAAATTCTCCAAGCCTACTTTACTCATTATGAACCCGAGAAATTTCAACTGTCACCAACTGTTTCGAAGTATATATATGATTTTTGTTTATATTTTCAAAAAAAACATCGTACTTGCTCACAAGTTCAGTATATCGTATTCCCATCATCCTTCTGTAAAACCACGATTCATTTGCCAAAATTCTCTTCATCTGCGAGGAGTTTGTCCAGCATTCACTGCCATATAAGAGGAACGGCATTAAATCCGAATTCAGTAAAATTCTCTTTGTTTTTAAAGAAATTTCTAGCGTTTCTCTTTAGGAAAACCTTCAAATTATAGTGTCGCATTTTTCCATCTACTGTTTAAACAATTTCGAGAAATGTAAATGTTTACTAGTTTGATATTTGTGTCTTCAGTAGAATGTTTTCTTACAATTGCTATAATTTCTTCTACATTTCTTTCAGTAGAAGTACCTGTAGCTTCCTTTCTGTATCTGATCTTAACACGGTGTCATCTGTAAATTTAATGTTATTAAGATTGTTTAATGAATCCTGATAGGAGATGTACTTCTGATAAGATTGCTTCACTGTATAAGTTAAAGAAGTCCAGTGAGAAAACGCAGTCCTGTATCTCTCTATATTTCTGAGGTAAGTTATTGTAATTATTTATATTATTTACATTGTTCGGACTGTTGTCCTCATCTTAAGGGTACCAGTTCGAAATTCCAATAACCTGAAGAAGGCCGGAGCGTTCAACGCTCGAAACGTTGTGAATATGGCAATAAAGATGAGGAGAACATTCTAAACAATGTAAATAATTTAAACGCATTCCAGTGTCACGCTCTTTTATATTTTTGTATATTAAGTCATCGGGGTGCTTGTCAAACCAATTCTGAGTAATTTTTACCTGATCTCTTGATGCCTTCCCATGATCGAATAACCGATGTTGGGAAACAAGGAGTCTATCAATGGATGTGGATTGTCTTGGAGAAGGGTCACGGGCATGTTTATGCGAAATAGCAGATCCAATCCATACGAAACAAACTAAGCAACATATATTTTAGTTTTTTTGTTTTGTTTTTAAGGACTTTTTTAAGGGTTGGATGAGTGAGGTAAAATTGCCAAAATTCGTGACAGATTGTCGGCTGATAATACTCTAAACATTAACAGAAGGATTGCAATAAAGAAGAAAAAATATGGAAGACGACTATCGATAAAGAGAATTCATAAATTTGATTGCAAAAAAGGAAAACATCCGAGTGCCATATGTTGCTCAATATTAGGAGCATTAGAAATCTTTTTGAAATTTAACGACATTTTAATTGCTTTCGAGACCAAACAGCAACAATTCGCCATTTACCCGTGTTCGTAAAATACAGTATGTCGCAAATGTTCTTACAGGTATTTACGAAAATTTATCATCATTTTGAAAATTCATCTTTCGCATTTAAATTAACTTGTTATTTAAAAACACAGTTACGTATCCCAATCAGAGTTTTTTTTTTTTTGTTTTTTGTTTTTACAGTAACGTTCCCCATGTAGATGGCCCGGGGGACAATCAAGATAGTTATTACGTTAGGTGGCAGTTTTTACGAATAGGAAAAGAAGGTTAACCCTAGAATTGATGAGGTTAAGATTGTAGTGATCGAGGTAACATCTCCTTGGGAGTCGGTTCCACAGAGCAACGGTACGCGTGAAGAAGCTTTTCGTTTAGAGCTTACATCTCAGCAATGGAATACGGAGGGAATGTGGTGGGGTGTCTGCTACTATGTAACTGGCATGGCGGGTACTAGCTGTGAAGGTTAGAAATGGTGGAAACAAGGAATGTAGTTCGTCTGAGCACTTTGAAATTAGCGTTAGAGAAACGAGAGGCTTAGTACATCCCTCCTGTGAGAAAGAGTTTCAAGGGTGTGAAATAATTCGTCACCCACAAGGAAGCGGAGAGTCTTTTGGACTATTTCGAGGCTGGAAAGTGCTATCTGGGCATCTCTCGCCCAAATATGACAACAATACTACATTCTCGGCCTGAGTTGGCTCTTGTAAATGAGTCAGGTATGTCTTTTTTTCATCTTTAGGTGCTGTGCCCCTTCAGAACGTAGTCAAACTCTGCTCTCTATTCACACCCCCTTATCTCTTGTAGCTCTCAATAAGTTTAGTCATTTTGCTACTTCCCACATGTGTTGCTTTGCCATGTTCCTCTTTCCCTCTAATCGACCTGTGAGAATCAGATTCACCAAGCCCTCCTTTCTCATTACATGTCCCCAAAATTTCAGCTATCTCTTCCTGATGTTAAATATAAGCTCCCTCCTTCTATCTATATTTCTGAGATGAGGTATTATGTACACTATTTACATTATTCTGACTATTGTCCTCATCTTTGTCGCCATATTTATTACGTTTCGGCCGGTGTATGCTCCGGGCTTCGTCAATTGGTTGGAATGTCGAACTGAACACTTTATTTCGCTCCCTGGGTAGACTGTTCTAGTTCCACGTGCCATGTCTAATGGATGTCAGTTGGAGAAGAGAATTAACATGAGATAATTGATAACTGACATCCATTAGACATGGCACGTGGAACTACCGAAACACTGTAAAATGGCGACAAAGTTGGGGACAATAGTCCGAATAATTTAAATAGAAGCTTCCTCCTTGTTTCATCCTCTCCAAAACCTAATCGTTTCTTATCGGTCCATGATATCCTCAGCATCCTTCTGTAGAACTATACCTCCGTTGCCTCGAGTCTCTCCTTCATCTTTAAGGAGACCGTCCAACATTCGCTGCCGTAAAAGAGGACAGATGTCACGTAAGAGCTCAGTACTCTTTTCTCGGCTATCAAAGTAATGCTCCTGCCTACTGGAGCGGTACAGGGAGTCAACCATTTTACCTGCATCTTTAACGATATCTTGTATATATGAGGTGTGTATCGATATTAATGTAGTTGATAAGCCAAAATGTCAGAGGTTATATATAATATACTATACTATGCTATATAATATACTATACTATGCTATAACTACAACTGATATGAATTATCAAATAATGCAAAAACAACCAGCTGATTTCTTGTTCGAAAACTTTACAAACGACTGCATCTTGTGCAGAGCCATCATCGGTAACACAAGATATGGCAAACAAAAGGAAACAATAAATTCTCAAGGATCAACAAGTTTCATTAGCTACCAGGTCATTGGAACAGAAGTCTATAGATCAGTAAGACTTGAATTATATACTTTACTATCGAAAGTTTTTGTAGAGTTTTAGCGGTTTCACTCATGTGATATATAAAAGTAGCCAAACAGTTATTGGCATTTAATTTGGAAGTGTCGAGCTGAGTTCGAATTCCGGACCTTGGGAAAGGCGTAAATATAAATGCCCTTCACCAGTTATAAGTTAAATAGTAAAGTAGTCTCAATCTCTCGACTTGCGTATCAGCCAGTCTAGTGAAATGGTAAGTCTGAATCCAAAAATTGCGCAGAAGATAAAAGATAATTACTTTTATGTTTTTTTTTTCTCACGGAGTCAAAGCAATTCACACATTTTAAAGAAACGGAAACGTCCTTACGTCCTGTCTTTTTGAAACACAGTCACGCGTCTGAATCTCTATCGTCTATCATTATTAATATGGAAGGCTATTTAAAATACCAGAGATTATATATTATATAGCTGTTATTGATATGAATTAATATTTGTAGTAGACGATAATAAAAGAATACTTATTCAAGAAAAATACTTAAAATCTAATATCAAGTAAACTATGGTTATTATTGTAGGATTGTGCATTCTCTCCCCAAGTGCAACATATAATCTTCTTCTTCTTCTTCTTTTTTCTTTATTTTCTTCTTCATTCTTTTCCTTCTTGTTTTCTCTTCTTTTTCTTTTTCTTCTTCTGTCTTCCTCGTTCTTCGCTTTTTCTTCTTTTTCTTCTCCTTTACCTTCTTTTTTTCTTCTATTTTTTCTGTTTTCTTTTTCTTTTTCTTATTTTTCTCTCCTTTTTTCTTCTTCATATTTCTTCTTACTTTTTCTTTTTTCTTCTTCTTCTTCATCATCTGCTTCTTCTTCATTCTTATCTTCATTCTGTTTTCGCTTCTTTTTCTTCTTCTATCTTCCTCGATCTTTACTTTTGCTTCTTTTTCTTTTCTACTTCTTTTTCTTATTCTCCTTCGCCTTTTTTCTTCTATTTTTCTTTTCTTTTTCTTCTTGTTTTTCTCTCCTTTTTAATTCTTTTTTTTCTTTTCTTCTTCTTCTTCTTCTTCTTCTTCTTCTTCTTCTTCTTCTTCTTCTTCTTCTTCTTCTTCTTCTTCTATGTGCAATCATGACTCTACGGAACTTCCCATCTCTTTTCCTCCCTTTCTCCCTGTCCTGATCCCGCCATCCAATCACACAATTTCAAAGCTTGAGTGGCTCTCTGCCTTCTCCTATCTCTCTTGCTAATGACGTATACTCGTGAGTATTAAGTTTTACACGCCCTCTTTCTTAATTATGTGTTCAATGAATTTCATCTGACTTCTTTTGAGTTTGATTAGAAATCTTCTTTCTGTTGCCGTTCTTTTTAATGCGAACTTCTCGCTTACTCTTTCCGCCCAAGGAATCTGGAGTATCGTTTTGAGAATCCAATTTAAAATGAGGGTTCATGGCTTTTTTACAGTCATTTGCTCAAATATTTCAGGCAGGTTCATCGCAGCTTCTCTTACATTCCATACACTCTGTGTCAAATGATTTAAAATGGCTCAAAAAAAATTTAGGCGTTCCTATTTTCCTTCAAATTATCTTCTCGTTTCATTTAGGAAGTAAATAAAAAGGAAAAGAAAACATTTCAGCGTTATTTGTTGTCCAACATTAAAGACTTTTAGAAATCTCTTTGAAATTTACCGATTTTTTAATTTGCTTTAGTGACCAGTGATCAGTGATTCATCATTTAACAGTCTTCTAAATATACAGAATTGAGCTAATGTGTTTCATTTTTACCGACAATTTCTTTTAAGAACGTGATTGCACACAAATGTGCCCTAAAAGTCTTCATCCGAACCAAGAAAACCTTGAAAAACCCCTTGAAGTTTTGTCCATTTTTTAGGATTTGGTAAAGTCATTAAATTAAAGTTTCAGTTATCAAATTTATTGCTTTAGACATTTTAATTCTTACTCGCACCCATATAAAAGTCCAAATTTAGCACTGTCATTTGCTCGTTTGAATGATCCAATGGAATACAAAATAGGCATTATTGTGTATAAAATTTGCTGAGAATAGTATTGTCACTTATAGTCCACTGATCCTGCAATATATCTAAAGCTCTTTGGTAAAAACTAAAGAACCAGAAATACTATTAGCCGCAATCTGGTTTCCACCGCTACGAGTTTTACTTCCGTTTGTCTTTTTTAAAATACTTTTGTGGTAATTGTTCGGATGAGCTCTTTGCTATATTAAGCATCAGGTAATTGTTCTCCCTTTGTTGAACATAGGCTAACTCTGCGCGAAATTAGGCTAGTTTAGGGTTGTTTTTGTTTCGTTATTTTCTTAATTCCAGTTAACTTAGCTAGGGGATGTAGCTCATTGGCCCCTTTTATTTCTATCCCCATATTTCTTTGCTTTAATTCCCAACCCCCTCCTTCGTTCGGTGGTCAGTGATGTCAGTTCTCTGGTGGATGCGGGACGCCTTTCATTTCAGGTGTGACTTTCGTATTTTTTTTTGTGTGTGTCTGAATGAGTATGTGTTTGTGTGAGTGCTTGGGATAAATGAATCTTTTACACCATTGTAGTCTCGCATTGATTTAGTCCAGTTAAGTGATGTTCCTTACATATTTAAGGGTTGTGGGAGGGTATTATTAATATTATTTTGTTTAGTTTCTTGTAAAAAGATTTGTATTCATATTGTAAATACTCATTGGAGCTAGTTTTTAAATATCTGATTTACCCCCCCCCACAACCACCACCACCAACACGCACACAGACAATGAATTGAACATATGAGGTTTTGCTAGCACTTTCATGGAGACAATGAGGTATTAAGGTGAATGTAGTAAGAAAGGTAAGTACGACTGCGTTGTTTTTGGTGTTAGGAATATTGTTGTATATTTCGGTCAGTGTTTGTGGCTAGCTAATTTTAACATTAAGAAGAAAACAGTCCTTTTCACCCATTCCGAATTTTGGCCTTGTGCCACATTTTGTAAATAAATTACAAATAAATATCGCTCTTCGCTATGTTAGCGAGACTGTTCGAATAAACGCAGTACCAGATTGACGAAGAGGTTTCGCGAATTTACATTTGAACTGGCTAGATGTAAGCATCAATTATTTGCTAGCAGTTTCTTTTCTCGCACTTTCTCTTGTGGAATTCCCTTCCAGCTGCACATTTTCCAGTCAACTTTAACCTGCAAAATTTTAAATGCAACCTCAACCGTTATCTATTGTCCTCCTGATTACTCTTCATCTGTTTTCGTTCATATAGTAATGTTCTTGTTTCTTACTCTTCTACTCCCAGTAAGTCCTTGAGTCTCGCTGGCTTCAATGCCTTGTTTAGGTGAACTCGAATGGAAAAAGAAAATAAGTGTAAACCGGTGATTATGTAACTCAATAATCAATTCAAGCTTTGGGAAAATATGAACTACAAAGAATATATTGGGTGGAAACGAATCTGTTTTATGGTTAAATATACAATTTAAATAAAATTCAGCATAGAAAGGCAGAAAGCTGATAATAATACTTCAATGACCAATATCATAATTTTATAAATGTTTATGTTTAAAACTGCTGGAAAATTTTGCATCAGTCAACATTCTTTAAATTTAGTATATATGCATACTTATCAGCAGAATGCATAAAATGCATTTATTTGCACGTGCGCGTTTATTAAAATAAATAAAAGCTAATATCTATCAGTTTTTTTTTCATGCTTAGATTTCTATTCTGCAGATGTTACACGGCGCGATGTTGTTTCTAGTTGCTTCTTTTCACATTTATTAAATTAAAATATGACAATTTCAAGTTATAGTTTTGCCGAAACATACAGCCTACAGCTTGCACGGTCATAAAAAACTTATTTAGCATAATATCTGCTTTCTATTAATATTAATCAGCCACCAAATTGTAGGAAATCAGATTGTTTAAAAAAAACACAACGGAAAATCTACATTAAAAATATGCAAGGGACTCATGCTCATGACTTTCCTGTGTCTTCAAAAATATCTCCACCACTGCCACCAGAAAGGATGACTATCCGGGTGATCAGGAACCTCTCCTACAGACATTAAATAGGATCGGATTGAATACGTGAATTCATTTGAAAGGTAACTAAAACTTATTGTATGTATGTATGTATGTATGTATGCATGCATGCATGTATGTATGTATGTATGTATGTATCTATCTATCTATCTATCTATATATATATATATATATATATATATATATATATATGTGTGTGTGTGTGTGTGTGTGTGTGTGTGTGTGTGTGTGTGTGTGTGTGTGTAATTATTTATTTAAAAAAATTATAACATAAATATGTTATAAAATGACTACAAAAATAGCCATTTTGTTTGACCGCCTCCGGTGTCTCATCAAGTGAGAAAGTGTTCAATATCAGATACAGAGCGTATGTAAATATAAAAGTAAACATTGAAGTCAACACTCAGAGGCGGCAGGCTGTTTCCTGCTTGACGCAATCAACATAAGTCAGATATCTTTTTTCTAGGCCATAGTAGCATGGCAGAAAGGAATGTAATTTTAACCTCTCTCTCTCTCTCTATATATATATATATATATATATATATATATATATATATATATATATATTAGGATATTAAAATGTTATAAAAATCGAAACACAATCACACGTATGTTTCAACACCATAAATGCGTTTCTTCAGGCGTGCTAGACTATTGACGAGTGAAACAATAATTTGTATTTCAAAAAGCAGAATACTTAAAAATAGACATTCTGGGCTCTGCCGTGTTTAATTTTCTCCGTCAAATTGATCTTTCACTCGCCAGTAGTCTAACATCATCTTAAGAGGCACATTTATGGTGTTAAAACATAATTGTTATTGTGTAGCGATTTTATAACGTTTTAATATTCTAAAATAAATAATGTTTTTCTCTACTAGGTATTGGGCCCTTTTTTAAATTAAATGTGTGTGTGAGTTTTAAAGGTTTTCCGTTAATTTGAAAATGGGGGGAAAAGACCTTCGTTAATTGGTGCACATATGTTTCAGATAGAATATAAAATGCTGTACAGATGGTAACAGATGAAAACGTACCCGTCAAATAGATACTATCATAGCCGAATTCAAGATATCATTTAGAGTAATATACACGTCGACTAATGATTTCTAGAAAATTAAGAGATATAAAGACAAAAAAAACATTCATTGCAAGAGTGCTTAACTGTTATGTCATTGATCCTCTCATGTGCAAGTGAATGATAGATAGATTCCTTTAAGATTAAGAGAAAACTTGAGCCAACAAATATATGGATCTACAGAAAGATGCTGAGAATTTAATGAACGGGATATGGGAACACTGACGTCGTTTTACGTGGTTGGTTGGTTTTATTTAACAGTATATCAATACATCTATGGGCTACTTAATTCCGAATTCTAAATATTTTGAACGCAATTGTATGACTTCAACTAAAGACAAAATATATTGTTGGTCACTTTAATATAAAGAAGTATTGTTGTTAATTTTACTACAAATATTTATTGCTGGTAACTCTTTTATATAAAATATATTGTTGTTATTTTTATTTTACTACAAAAATATATTTTTTATACTTTCATAGTATTGTGTTTGGGGCGTTGACTATTTGCTGGGACCATAACAGGTGCCATTATCATGGCCATCCTAATTACAGCAATTCCACGCTCATCAAGAACCTCAAATCTCCATATCAGAGGCTTTGCTGCCGGATGTAGTTCATCATCATACCCAGGACTAAGATTATTTTAAGTAAAAGGATAACGAAAATACTCTTTTTATGATGAGGGTGGATACTGAGGAAAAGCTACTTCGAGAATCCGACACTCACTGGATATAATGAATATCAATGTGGTAGAGGGAAAGAACATGTAACTTCCGTAAAGAGTGTTTGTAAACGAATGACAGAACAGAGACTGGGAGGACTAACCTCTAAAATATTGCTTTATGTTACAAAAGACAGGAAGTTCCCGGAGGTGGGGGTGTCATTATTGCCTCCGTCAGGGCTGAACAGAGTGTATATGAGAGAAGACGTCATTGTATAAAGTATTGTTTCGTAAGTGGTTCTTTTGTTTCAAAAGTGATCACTTTGATCGCGAAGCCGGGTATTATTTTGGCATTCATGAAGACATGATAGCCAAATCTAAACGCTGGGTAAGGCCACATGACACGGGCTATCGCTCTGATATTCCAGATATCATATATAAACGGTTTAACGTATTTGAAAACAAATGGATCCGAGAACCGTTACAGTTTTGGAGTGTTTCATGATTTAACTTAAAATGGTCGTATAAAGTAGAACAAAATATGACTAATATCTTTGAATAATCTTATGTACAAATATCTAAATATTGCATTGTAAATATCCTCAACAAAAATCATGATCTTTTGTAGCGAATTATTTCCGCAACAATTTTTACCCTTCTGTCTGAGCTTCTGAGTCAAAATTCGAAATTGGTATGTAACTTGTCACAGTAGATATAAAAATGGTTACAAAAATATAATCATTATACTTAGCAGGTGGAGAGTATGATTACATTCGTTGAGTTTAGTATAGTAAAAACGATCACTTTTTTATCCAAAATACATGCCCAAAACACAATGAAAAGGCGTGGACATGTTGATATAACGTTCGATGACATCTGAATATTATGGGTCTTGAAAAATAAGACAACCAATAGCAAAACTCGACGCAAATATTATCCACCGTTCAAACTATGGCTGTGCATTACGTCATTTTTCTCTCCCATAGTTAAAGAGGTGGTCAGGGCTTAAAGGGTTAAATAACTGAAGCAGAAATATGACAGGGTTATTTCAACTCTAATCTTTGACTACTTAATCTATGGATTTTTAAAGCAACATCTGTGAATGGTGAATATTTAACAAATAATGGAATAACGAAAATTCTTACACCGATGTAGACATGGGATAAATAAAGACAGCAAATCGAAACAATTTCGAACATTGTGGAATATAATTGCTTCTACTCAGTTCAAGTTAAAAACGCATAAATAACAATAAAAACAATATATGCAAACTAGTTCTATTAATCTCGTCTACCTGTTCACATAATGATGTCATAACTTCAGGTAAACTGTATTTCTTTAAAAGTCAAATCGTCTCATGAAAATTTCATTAGGCTTTAAAAACAAAGATTTTATGACGGCACAGGTAATGCATCAAAAAGTGATATTAAAGTGGTTTTAAGCTTAGATTCTATAACATGATATCACGTGCCACTTTAAAAAGAGTTAGATTTATTTTATCGCAGTAGACAAAATAGTGATGCCTTAAGACAGAGAATCGATAGAAATGAAACCTCATGAAATAAAAGTGATATGTATTGAAATAAATTAACCAATGAAAGAGAAAGCACAATTTTAAGAAAATCTTATGAGCGTGGTTATAATTAAAGATGCTTGGAGGGAAATAACTGACACACATTGACAAACTACCCCTTTGAGTAATCTGTCTTAAAACGTGAATAATATATTCTAAATTAAGTTGACACCATAGATATTTCAAGATTTATTCTCATATCATTTGGCAATGTCTTCTACTCATTTAATATCAAGACATTTAGTAGAGAGGGATTGCTTTTTCAAACTATATATATATATATATATATATATATATATATATATATATATATATATATATACATATATATATATATATATATATACATACATGGTTTCACCATGTATGTAGAAGTTCACAAATATGCAGAGGTAATACAGAGAAATGCAATAATCAAGTGCACAAACGCTAACTAATCATTAAACCAATGTAGCGGGCTTATCTTTAGGCATAAAGACAAATACAAAAATCCCCTAACAACGCTTACGGCATTGGTTTTGGGAGGATGACACAGGGAGTGGTAGTTCGTGGATAAGGATAGTAGTCAATATGGCAACACACCCATGTGTCGATAGGTAGATTTGGACACCTAGTTGTAAGTGCGTACGTGATAGTATTTTGTGAAGTTCTACATCCATGGTGGAACCCAACACTGTCTTAGCCACTGTTTCCAACCTAACACATTTTATAGCATTTCCATAATCCATAGCTTCTTCTTTAAGTCTGATATATGTTTTTGAATGTCTGTCCGTCTCTTCTTTCTCTAAAGTCATTTGCTGTAACTACCTATTTTAACTGACAATGCCATATGACAATTCATATTATTAACTGCAACATTGTTTACTAATAACAGTGAACTCAATGTATAAATCTCTTTACATAGTTTCAAAAGTTAAGAAATATCTAGGCAGGTCAGTTTGTTATGCTACCACTACACCGCCTTTTCTTTCTCACCCTATTCTTCTCCAAGAATCTCACTCCCTCTATGTTCTCCTCTTCTCAATGTTCCTACTAATCCTCAGGCATTCCCTGTTTGCGATTTTTTTTGAATGTCTATCAATATTCCAAAGCCATTTAATACATTCACCTATTGTATCTGATATATTATTGTGATTTCTAATTACTTTTTGTACTATGACCACCTCATAAAATGAACACACGATAGAAATCCATTTTCATATTTCCAAAAATTAACTGAGCAGGGCAGACTGTTAAGTCTATTCCAAACGTGCATCTCCTTCTCACCTTCCTATTCCCGAAATTCTTGGTTTGATGAAACCGATCACTAATAACCCCCAGTCTCTAAGCCCTGTCTTTACCCAATCCCTTTGTTCACCTTCCCTCTCAACTGCCAAACTAAAGAAACCCTCCGGTGTGGTGACACCATTCGTGTGGCAGGTTGTCGTTCTAATGAGATGAACATCCCGGTGTTCATGAAATAAAAAATATAAACGAAATGATACAACAAATAAATTTAAAATCTGAACTTTATCATAACAGAACCCGATCGTGTGTTTTTCTTTATATATATATATATATATATATATATATATATATATATATATATATATATATATATATATTATAAATTTAATTCTTTTTTTTTTTTTATTTTTTTATATATATATATATATATATATATATATATATATATATATATATATATATATTAATAGTAAGCTAGATTATCCGTCTCGTGTGGTGTCTCCATTTGTGTGGAAGGTTGTCGTTCTGATGAGATGGAAACGAAATAAAAATTATAAGCGAAATGGATAATTAAAATTTACGTTTTCTTATTATCATTTTATTGCTCTGTAGTCTACATTGAGCTCTCCCTTGATTTATATCCTCCTCAGAATTATCACTTCCAATTACAAACTGGTAAAATACATAAATATATATATATATATATATATATATATATATATATATATATATATATACACAAATTAAGAGATCAGTTAAAATAGGTACCTTGGTTTCAGCCTTACGGAAACTTCAGGCGATTTTTATTAATTGGCCTCTCAACGCTTTAAAAATAAACAAACCAAAGAACGCTATTTTATTTTTTTTAAAAATAAACAAACGCACGACGTTGGGTTTGATAAAGAGGGAAGAGGAGGAGTAGTATGTGAAGAAGGAAGGAGTAGAAGGCGGAAGAAAAGCCTGGGTATTATGACTGTATCGATGAGGGTTGTCAATTGAAATGTACTTTTTTTTTGTTTACCCAGCCTCATATTTACTTAAGAGGAATTTTTTATTATGTATCCAAGATCTCATGACTTAGATTTCTGGTTCAAAATGTTATTTGGATCATTTAATACTACTGATTCCTGTTTTGATTCAACTCTGACCCTTAACATTTTATGTATTTCTGCAGGAGAATTTAAAAAGAGAATCAATACACAATAACATTCATTCGCCAATCCCAAATTAAACCAACAAACAGATCTTTCAAAAAGACAATTTGGGAATTGAAGGAAAAGCGTCTGAATCCTCAAATACATCGGAAAATTATAGGTTTCATTAACACCCTCAGTAGTTTTAGGGATAGATGCAAGCTATGTTTAGAAAAAAAAAATCAGGTTAATAAAATATAAAAATCAATGCAAACTATTAAATCCACGGAGAGAAATATTCACGAAATGTAGACACAGAAATAAATTTCGTATTACATCAGAATACAGGCCCATATATGCGGGTGTATGTGTACGTATAGTGGCATATATTTATGAAAATGTATACGCACATATATGTATGTATGAAGATATATACGCATATATATATATATATATATATATATATATATATATACGCATATAAGTGTGTTGGACAGCATGATTCCATTGGGTGCACGGGTATTACCCACAATCTATAAATCTATAACTCAACTAATGTACATTAATCTTAACGGGTTTAAGTTTAAATCCCCCATCGTTTATTAATAACATTGGCCACCTGTAGTACAAAAGCTACTTATTGTGTATCCCAGAAAAACACACCCGGGGCTTGTATATGAAACAGCATATAGTAGGGACTGATATTGAACTACAAGCAATACCAGACGATATGAAATGAATGTGCATAAAATAAATAGACAAAACTTGTCTATATTATTTAATGAAACATGCATCAATGAAAAAATGCTGCCTAAATACATACACAACATATCCAAAAACTACTTGTAAAACAAATTTTAAAACCATTTTTTTTTTTTATGGATAATTTTACACAAACGAATTAGATTGTAATGTTTAATGGTCAAAGATTTGGCTTCGTAAATTCCTCACTCTATGAAGCTAGAAACAGTAATGTTCAGTAATGTTCAGCGACGTTTGTACACAGTAATAAATGGTACGAAAAAAGAACAATATATATATATATATATATATATATATATATATATATATATATATATATATATATGTGTGTGTGTGTGTGTGTGTGTGTATTCCTTTTTTAATGATATTTCACAAGTTCATGACCGATGGTACAATTCATTTTGGCAGGTGTTAAATTGATTTTATCGGCCTGGTTTCTCATTGAATTTGCCTATCTTTCCGAAAAAACATGGTAGAAAATTATTACTTTTTCCCGGCTTACCATTTTGGTTAACACTCAACTGAAACCATTTCTGAAGCAACAGAAGCAATCGATGAAAACTTTTAAAAAATACAACGATATAAGAAAAGAAGCCATCTTGGACGAATGTTTATTAGTTTGACATTTCAAAAAATGCTAGGTCGTCGAATTTAATTCAATATTGGTACTAGAATTGCGATACAAATTTCCCTCTTGGTAAAATGTAACGGCAGAGAGAAAAATCATTCTGATTTCTTTAAATTTTAATATATTAACAACTGTGAGGAGTTTTTTTTTCTAACCATTATAATATCAGAATAAATACTTATAAAAACGTCTAGTCTTGTATGCGGATAAACAGGTTCGCTCATAAATTAATTTCCTCTTGCCGTGATTTCGATTCCCACTTTGTGGCACCATATTTGTTTTCTAAGTCAGTAATTTTTATGTTTTTGTTCACTTCACACAATGCACAAGAGGCTCTCAATATATGATCGTTGAAATTTGAAAATGATTGATCTGAGAATAGAGGAAGTTAAGATGATATGGATCTGGGAATCATAGACTCCGATATCAGTTCCACAAAGCAGCATTTACTGGAAGAATCTCTCCAAATGGAACGTTCTACTTACCAATGGAATACAAAGAGAATGACGATGGATCACTTCTGTGCACACGACATGCCGATATTTAGACAAAAATGTCTGAACCGGCGGAACTAAGGAATGTAGATCATTTGAACATTTGCCATGGAAATATCGAAAAAATATACTATGCTTGCGACCTGTCATCTGTGGAAAAGTTATTGTAGGATGGAAATTAAGTCATCACACAAAAAGCCGAGTTCGGTCAAAGATGGAAAATTTGATTTTCTACAGCCCAGCAAATCTGGATTATATTAATAAGATTGGTATGATACGTTGATCAAATATAGGCAGTCATGTAAAACGTAGCCGAAATAAGACGTAATGTCAAGAGGACATTTTCCCATGACTTCGCTTTTTTAACTACCTTCTCTTTTTGTCAATGTTAAAAGGGATGATTAGAATTGGAATAAAGCGTAAATATATGAAAAGGAATTTATACAGTTTCTCTTCAATTTCAAATCTTTTCATTTGTGTCCACTTGTTAAAATATCGATCAACATTCATAATTATAACCATTATTGCAATATTTTTCAATCGGGGAATTTCTACGAATAGTCTGTTGGCATAGAATTCACAATAAGGTTCTTCAATCCTTAACTGAGGAATTAAGATTCTTCAGAAAATTAAACTAGGAAAGCCATGAAATGTTCACACTCCTTTCAAGTTTAAAAAATAAATTACAAAAGTTATGGTTTAAAATTAATACTAAAACCATCTTCAGCCGGTTTACGCAAGCCGATTACAAGATATATATGCACACAATATCAGTCAGATACTGAACATATTACCCGGTACGAAGATTCAGGAAAAATGGAAATAAATAGGACGCTTATATTTAAAATCAGAAAACTACGGTTGAAAATTATTAGAAAGGAAAGAGGGCCATGAGAATTTGACATTCACAGGACCTATTGAAGACAAAATAGATAGCCTATCAAATAAACTTGTGTAATTGACTGACAGATTATTTGTGTGGTTTGGTTTGGTTTGTTTTATTTTACGGCATATCAACCTCAATGTATTATTTTTTGCCGACATGATTTTTACTGCTGATTTTTTTTTCTTTCAAAATGCATTGCTGGTAATATATTTCTTCAAAAATTGCTGGTAATATTTTTTTAAAAAATATATTGCTGGTAATAATGTATTGCTGGTAATGATTTTTTCTTCAAAAATTCATAGCTGGTAATAATTTTTTACCAAAAATTATTCCTGGTATTAAAAACTATTTTTTATACTTTCATAGTGTTTTTAACCTATTTGGGGTGTTAACTATTTGCTCTTAGCTGAGAACCTAACAGCTACTACACCCTTGGTCAGGGTGGACCTGGGATCACCAGCAATTAAGAGGTGGTTCCCACGCGCATTAAAACCTCCTGATCAGAGGCTTTGCTGTTGGACGTAGCTTATCGTCCTAACCAGAACGCGGACGTAGCTTATCGTCTTACCCAGGACGAAGACGTAGCTTATCGTCGTATCCAGGAAGCAAATAGGGATTAGGCAAGATAGCAAAATAAATTGCTAACACAGAAAGGACATGAGTTTGGATAGAAGCATATTGAAGGTATACGGCACACAGAAGATGATAAGAACACTTTAGTGACCAGGTCACTGGACAATAAGTCTTTCGTTAAGCGAGTTGGGAAAGTAAATATACTTATTAATCTGAGACACAGAGTATGTATTGGTTTTTTTTAAGCTTCACTAGAAAACAGTTTTGATGGCGTTTTAGTGGTTTCACACTACACAGGCATGATATGTGAAGGTAGACAAAGGATTATTGCTAGTTAATTTGGAAGTCCATAGTTGAGTTTAGATTCCGTCTTCTGCTCTTCTCTTCCCCTAAATGACCTTGCGAAAGTCGTGAATGTAACTGTCTCACAGCTGTCAGTTAAATAGTAAAATAAACTTGACCTCTCGACTTGCGTATTAGCCAGTCTAGTGAAATGGTAATTCTGAATTCAAAATTGTGCAGAAGGCAAGAATAAATGACTCCAAAATCTTTCCCAGTGGGGTCTTGCAGTAGTCGAACCCGAAGCTGTATTTGCTCGGTGAGACAACAAGAATCTATACATTGACTACTTTTTTTTTTAGTTAAATCCTCGAATTTATTGCGAAGAGGCTCCATGTCGGTTCAAACTTCAGGGCGCCATTGGGTATATGCAGTAGGATAGCGCTGTACTCAGAAAGTTGGAATGGTTACAAAACCAGCGGGAAACCGGGGTTCAATCTATACAGTACACAATAGAGTTTCTATTGCCAATAACGGATATTAACCACACGTGATAGGTCACTAAAGACATTAACCACACGAGACAATTCATTAATGAGCAACCGATGAATTATCAAAGTTACCAGTGAGTAGTTATTCAATGTTCCTTTCAACTAGATATCCTCGCAAAGTTTCAGAATTATGGTTTATCCAATCCGCAAACAAAATGGCCGACTCATCCTATTGCTCCAGAAAGTATCTGCTTGCTGTTCTGGTTTATCTTCACTAAAATGAGGTTTGACTTAAAAAAAAAAAACGATATTACTTTCGCACTTTGATATAAATAGCTTCATATTCCTTTTCTCCTTTAAGAGAATTCAACATAATGTATGTGCTCCTGTGCCACAAGATTTATTTCTAAAACTGGAAAATCATTCCCACTCATAAGTCCATCAATAGTCTAACTTTATTTCCATGGCAAATAAACTGATGACTGTCACTATTTCCGCCAGTTAGGACCATTAAAAGTAGATGACATGCTACTTTTATTAAATCGAATGACACATCTGTCACCTGTATACCAAATCCAAAGCGGCTTACCGTCATATAGCGTTGAAATACTGGTTCTCGTACGACGTTAAGCAATGTTGGGCATGGTCAGTACCTAGAAGGGTGACCGCTTGGGAATACTGCGTGCTGTATGCTTTGATGTGTGGCTGGTGTAGTAAATAACGACTTGGAATTATTAATCGGAGAAGCACGGTTCAATTTCATAACGATTGTTTATATTCCCTTACGGGCAGATACAAGAAAATGTATGAATCCATCTTTTCTACAAGCTATGCTTAATTATTAAATGATTATTATGTCAACAAAATCCTTACAATCTAAAAATATTTAATGCCTTTAAATAAACTGCAAATGGTTGATAAATCGTAAAAACAGGTCAGCCAGTTAATCAATCAATTAAATGGAAGGTTCCATTCAAAAAATTTTCTCCGAGAACTCCTGCGTGGTTGCTTTCGTGAATATTTCACTCTTAACTTCAAGAGCCAACGCTATTGATCCTCCTCCTCTTCGTGGCATTCATTTCTTTTTATCTTCAAATTCATTGACAGCACACACGTAATTCAGCCTTACGATTTTGTTGACTGTATTCTTCTACATTGAGTGACTCTCGAGTCTTGAATTAAAAAACACAATAGGTTAGTGTGTACTGAAGTGTGAAAGCATTATGATTACAGATACAAACACATTTTTGCCAACCCTCTGCCCGCAAATAAGCCGCTACATGAAGAGTCATAATGGAACCTCTACTTAGCAACACATCCCTTATATGATCAATAGGATAAAGACCTAGTGAATTTTTTTGCTAGAACATAATAATTTTTTCTATATGTCCCTTAACTTATTCATATTTGAGTCCTGCAGTGTTGCGTGGTTTATCTTCCGAGTGAAAATTACCAGTGCCATCATAGAATATCGTACCTATAAAGGAATGTTTTGCCCATGAGAAGCTTCCATATGATAAAAATGCTAACATATTCCTTACTGGAATAGAGGCAAAGACATTGCATTACACCATGTAATCTTGTTACTTTCGCAAACTGCGTCCTAAATCCGTAGTTTCCAAATGATGATGAGGTAAATCTATCGTGTCTATTTAGGAGACCGCGAAACGTATTGGACCAAGCCATATTTTCCATTGATACAAGTCCTATTTCTGATGCTGGTATCCATACTCAAAGCGCTTTTTCAATTGACATTTTTTAACAAGATTACTTTTGATAGGCCACGGTTATGTAAGCAGATCATCAAAAAGAAATGAATGATTTTGACCGAATATGTTCGACGTGATTAAATCGATATGGAACTTTGGTCACTGTAGCCGTTTTGTTAGCTTAGATGTGTTGACATGGCTTCAATAAAATGCTTGCATCGGTGATTGGTGATCTTTTATATTATCGATGCAATTTGAATAGGCAGTCATGACAAGTGAATCTGAACAACTCACAAGCCGTGCTTTCAAAAATGCCCTTATCTAGTATTCTACACATCACCAAACGGTCTTTACCAAATAATTTATCTTGGACAGTTAACGTTCTCCTGTAACCCTGGATACATGTGCCGTAGTTACGAGACACTTGATGCTATTTATACCAAAGATAGATATTGGTAAATATGCCGTTCATAAGACACAGTTGAATTTATTCTTACCACACACAGCTGGTTATAAAATGTTGGCCCAGAAATGTGCGTACACACACATATTTGTTACCTTGGATATTTTATTATTATTATTTTTTTTATTTTCTTTGATTTCTGGCGTCTACACATTTCTTTCCGGGTCCCGCCCAGGGACCTAAAGTTAGAAATGGCGTCATGACACTTTCCAATGACAAAAAAAAATTAAATTACATAGATAAAGCCCTTCGAAAGATGTGGGCTGTATTTGTCAGAACAATTTTTTGTATCTCCTTGAGGCATGGACTTCCAGGAATCCCTTCAATTAGTCTACTTCAATCTTTTCCAACCAGTCCTAGGGCGCCAACTACAACAGGGATTGTTGATGTTCCCATATGCCACATTTTCGAGATTTCTATTTCAAGGTCCTTGTACTTTGACAACTTTTTGAATATCTTTAAAGATACATTGCAGTCAGCATGGACTGCCATATCAATAAGGAGGCACCGTTTTTGTTTGTGGTCTTTAATAACAATATATGGCCGGTTGGCCTTGATTGTTCTATCAGTGTGTATTGTGTAGTCCCATAGAATTGTAACAGGTCCTATCTCCGTAACCGGGTCTGGGTGGTGTTCATACCAGTTTCTTTCAGTTTCCTTCCCGTAGAAGTTGCAGATTTTCCAGTGCAGATATTGGCCCACTGTGTCATGTCGGGTTTTATATTCAGTGGGTTCCAACACCGTGCAACCTGATACAAGATGATCAATCGTTTCTGGATATTTATCACAGAATCTGCATTTTGGGCTGACACAATATTTTAGTATAAGTGCTTGATAATTCCTAGTTAGCAAGCATTGGTCCTGCGCAGCAAGGATAAAACCTTCAGTTTCCGCTTTCAACCCTGCACTACGTAGCCACTGATGGGTACGGGTTTTGTCTACGTCAGCTTGTTTGGTACGGGCAGGGTATTGGCCATGAAGCGGTTTATCTTGCCATCGCTTCTGTACCTGGTCGGTTGCATTCGTCTTTGCTGTCTTTTTTTAGGTATTTTTCAGTTTCAGCCGGTGTATTGTGCTGTAGTTGCATCTCTACGCCCATCTGAAACTCCATTTTGATTATTATTATTATTATTATTATTATTATTAGTTCAAAATGATGATTGTATTATGAGGTGATGCTTGCTGTCTAAACTGGCACCACTTACACTGACTTTATTAGAGACATTGTAACGCTTTAAACATCTTATCCCTTGTCCTTCCTATGTCTCAAACTTCCTATACCTTTTTCTTTCTTTATGTAAAACCTTTTAAGGAAGATCTTCTTCTTCTTCTTCTTCTTCTTTTTCTTCTTCTTCTTCTTTTTCTTCTTCTTCTTCTACACCTTCTCCTCTTCCACTTCCTCCTCCTCCTCCTTCTTCTTCTTCTTCTTCTACACCTTATTCTTTTTCCTCTTTATCCATGGATTGATTCCTTTTCTTCAAAATATTCGATCTGAAGAAATGGATATAACAGTATTTATGGAATATCTTTGAACCGATATGGATTCT
>CAHIKZ030005121.1:3997500-4002500 GCA_903632075.3 Acanthosepion pharaonis
CAAAAGTATACCGTGGAATTTTAATAAGGCTATAAAGCCCATTTGGATGCTTTTTACTGCCATTTTTATTAAAATACCTTAAAAAGAAAATATATGTATTATCAGAAATTACACAAAAATATTTTTCAAAATAAATTTGAAAATAAAGTTCGAAATACATTATGAAATTAGAAAAGTAGAATTTATTTACATAAAAGTAGAGTTAGTTCCGAGATTTGCTCGTAAACAAGTTTTTTTTGATGAAACACACTAACTTTGAAAATATAAACAAATTACAATAATTATAAAAGTTGTTTTTTTTTTTTGATTGTTAAGTATATTTTCATGAAAAATACAATAGGTATTTATGCTAGCTAAAAGCGTAAAGAATAAACAAAAATAAAAATGAACTTAAAAGAGGAGGTAATTACTACCGGTAAAAACCCCAAAAATATCCAATAATAAAAAAAGGCCGTTCATAAGTAGTTATTTATATTTTAAACTAAATATTTTAGTGTTTTTTATTTATTTTTTTTATTTTTGGTATTTATTAAGAGAATACATACTAAACTTAAAAATAACAATTATTAAGTGTATTTTCTTCTTTTCATTTCGTTAGGACTCGGTTGTAGTTTAACATACACATGTTTCCGGTGACACTGATATAATGATAAAAATCGCAATTTATTTTGTGTTTATGTTCAATTCCTCAAATAAATACGAAGTTTTGAAGAAAAATATTTTTTGTGGTACTTTTTAATGCTATTTTGCAACTTTCCTCAAGTTATTCTTTTTACAGTTCCAAAATCGACCTACCCTATTGATCATATCGCTTACTGTAAGCAACCTCTTACAATTCAAAAATATGTTTCAGATCTAAATAACTCTTAGATGTTGATAAGCTGTAAAAATTATATAATCCTATCGTAAAGTCCTAGAGTCTGATCAGGGTAAAAATTAAGTATTGTTGCCATATCTGGGTTGGTGATGCCCAATGCTTTCATTCATGTCTCGAAAATTATAAAGAATTTCTACGCGGACTTGACGGTGATGAATTATTTACCACTCTGCAACGTCCAGAAGAAATGTCGGAAGCTTCTATCTACTTATCGTCATTTTAGTTGAAAACGCTTCAACGATCTACATTCCATAGTTCCATATGTGCAAACATTACATCTAAGACTCGACATATCATGTATATACGATCAAGCCACGCTGAAACACCGGTTCTCGTTCGATCACCGAAGTTAAGCATCGTAGAGCCAGGTCAGTACTTAGATGGGGGACCGCTTGGGAACACCTGGTACTGTAAGCCCCCAAATCCAACCCTTACCTCTCAGTCGGTGGGGGGTGTAAACGGTAGTGTCAGAGCTATGCCGTCCGGAACTTCGTTCCTGGTAGGGCCACCCAAGGTGGACAGGTATGACACACACGCCGGCTAACAAGGGCTCTGGTGAAAATCCAAGGAGCGTCTGCATCGGTAACCGGCGGCTTCTGGTCGTTCCTGTCTCTGCGTCTGTGGGAACACCGCGGCAAGCAAGAACGTTATCCGAGTAGGCCTGGGTACCCTACTTCTGTAATTTATCCCAAGAATCTTCTTCTCATAACAGGAAGAAGCCGGCTCAATCCGCCCAGGGTGAATGCCGCATCAGTACAGTACAGTAGTATATACGATCGAATCCCTATTATTTCCTTCGTATTCCATAAGTAAGGAAGAAGTTCAGTTCGAACAGGTTCTTCTCAATTTTTCTAGAACTGATTTATGAGACGATCCTACTCCAATCACTACAATCTTAACTTCATGAAACCAAGGTTTCAACGTTTTCTAACATAACGTATACAATACATACCTCTATGCAACAATAACATTTTGTAACCCTCCATTTTGAGAGGCACTTTGGCCAAGTATTTAATGAACATTAATGAAAAAATTGGTAACCACACATAAACTTTCTATGTTTATATTGTAACAGTTTTTTGGTATTTATGAAGACCTTTTGTCGTATGTTGAAGATATTACTTTAAATAATTTATAAAAGAGAGAAAAGACAAACTTTCTCGAAAGGTCGGTCTATACTTGATTTGGGTTTGTTGTAGAATACAAATCTTTCTCCTATTTGAATAATATTCTTCAGAGTATTGTAATATCTTGCATAATGATATTGCCAGATCAATTCATTCGAAAACTCCGTACATTTTTAACATCACCAAATTACAAGCGAAAAAGCTTTTTAAAACAAACAATAACAGCTCAGGTTTTTATTATTTTCTTTTTTTTTTTTTACAAAGAATCTTAGGAAAATGTGAAACTAAAAGTAATTAAATTCTATTCGAAATTTAACGTTAAATGTATATGAAAATGTGAAAGCCTTCCAACAATGACATACTTCAGTTTTATACTTTGAGATATAACTCTGTGAGATTTTGGATTTTTTTCTTTCTTGAGATAAAGAATTATTTTTCTTCTTGGGCAATCAATAAACTGATGCCCGAATGTTTCTTTGAAAAAATATATATATTAATGTATTTATTGTCAGTTACTGATCACAAGAAAATATGAATACGATGTCTGTACATGTCATTTATTTTTCACCTCTGAGAATTGCAACATGATGATTAGCTCCATTTGGAAACGGTCTAAGAACTAGACACATTCTTTCAGGCTTTGATATATTGCGAATTTTCAGTGACCGTATCTATATATAAAATTCTGTGATTTTCTTTAGTTTGTCTGTCAGCTAGTTATACCTTATAAATAGCCATATATTGCCTGATCGAAACCAAATTTTGGGGAGAAGTACAAACAGGTAAGATGATACAAAGTACAGTTTAAATAGTGTGTAGCCTATTACAATATTTTGTTTTTCATTTTTATGAAAAAATATGTTTTATTATTTAATAAAAAAATACTCCTATGATTAAAAAAAAAACAATTTCATGATTAAAATAACAAATAATTCAAAATAGGGACGGGAAACATATATTCGTACACATACAGATTTTTAATTTATTGTATTTCCAAATAATGAATAAACATATATTTCATATAATTAAATGTAACCACATGAATAATAACTAAATATACAGAAAAAAAACCCAGAAAAAATGATTTAATAGTGATAACTTCAACAGTACTAAATACTATGAAAATTTCAAATTTTTCTTTTACTGCTCACTAATTCTTGTAAAAATGATAATTTATCTCTGTTCAGTCTGAAGTGTTCGTGGAGGATCAAGTGACAATAAGTGCTCTCAAATTCTTTATCAGTTTTCTGATAATTCTGCCCAATGTGAACATTATTATTATTTTCTCTATCATTAGTTTAGATATAACGTAAAATTTTGAATTGGTTAAGCGCCCATCATTAATGTCTTAGCATATTTATATCATTAAACATATCACGCAATTACATATTACTTATTAATTTATACTCAGTTGACGCAGTTATTTTTTTCATTGTTTTTTTTTTTTCACCTGAAATAAGCATTTTTCTAAGTGTTCATCATTTCCAAAACGAAGACATTTTAACAGATAAACGACAGTAGCAAACTGTCTTTAACCGGAAGTATATACACAAACACACAGACAAGTGTAAAACGTTGGCAGAAGAGGGTGTTAATGAGAGATAGAAAACAAAACAAGATTTACTAACAGCTACAAACGACCGGAAGTTGTGGAGCGCCATGATCGCCAACGTTTTGAATGGACATGGTACATAGAAGAAGAAGCGCATTAATCCAAAATGGTCGGTAATATTAGCAGTTCGGTTGATATCTCTGAGATGAGGTGTTTATTTACATTATTTACATTATTCGGACTGTTATCCTCATCTCATTGGGGTAGATTGTTCTAGTTCCACGTACCGTGCCTCTTCCGGATGTCTCAATTTCAACTCAACTTTCCAAGTTTTTTGGTTCACCACTGCTATAGCCTGGTATTGAACTTAATCCCTTTGGGTTTAGTCACCCTAACTAACGAAGCCTTTATCCAATGAAAAAGGCCGGAGCATACAACGAACAAAACGTTGGGAATATTTTAATGAAGATGAAAATAACAGTACGGATAATGTAAATAATGTAAATTAGCAGTTTCCTTATGAGAAAACATTTAGCATTTATGAAACCGAGCAGCCAGTACTGCTTGCGTTTGAAAATTTAAAAAAAAAAATCCTTAGAAATTTTGAAGGAAAATCGGATTCTCATATCCAGTAACTGTTTGCTCTATCTAATATTGTCGGGAGTTTCAATCCTAACCTTTTGTACGAACTAGTGTGGAACATCAACATATTGATATACATATACGCTATCTCTATTAGCTATTCTTTCTACTGAAGATCATTAATTGATGTGATTTATGATATTTGGTACAGTTCTTTGCGATTGTGTACCGCCAGCTCGCAAGGTTTAATTTAAGATGTTCCTCACTTACAAACAAAGGCTTCATTCGTTTGAAGCTATTTTTAAGCATTTTTTCTGACAAAAATATATACAGCTGAACAGTATGATATCCATCTGAATGTCTCTATTATATATATATATATATATATATATATATATATATATATATATATATATATATATATATATATATATATGTTGAGATTTCTTCTAGACTCGATGAATTACTTAATTATGATTATTTCAATTCCTTATAATTATTTCTATATGTATATCCTTACTTGAAACGGCTTCTAATGCTCTGGACTTTAGCTCGTGTAGGCACAGTCCTATGGGTAAGAGAAAGTCGGATGAGTTCCACTACGGAATATGTGATCGAGTGACGCTATATCGAGTCTAATCATTTACCTCTTCGACACCGAGGCCCGTTGGTACAGTTTGTATGGCGTTCGCTTCCTATCGTAACGTGTTTCATTTCTCGGTTAGTGGATACGCACTGCTGATGAGAACTAAATATAGGACGAAACGGCCGTCCAGTTCTGCATTCTGTTGAGGTTTCTTGTAGACTCGAAGAATTACTTAATTATGATTATATATATATATATATATATATATATATATAT
>CAHIKZ030005121.1:4005000-4040000 GCA_903632075.3 Acanthosepion pharaonis
AGATTTGAATTACTAAACAATTATCACCACAAAAATATTCTTACAATCTAAAACCATTTTGTTGCTTTAAATAAACTAGGTTATTTAAAAGGTTGATAAACCGTAAAAACTTATTATCCGATATTCTTCATAATGTTGGTAATAATGGTATACACAAAACACATATTGCATGTATGCTTTTTATTATTAAAATATATCGTAGCCACTCCTATCCGAGGATGCCAGTCTACTATTGCAGCTAGTTCATTCCTATTATAGACGCCTTCTCAGGCACATTTCATGTTAGTGCAACGCACACAGAGCCCTACTGTTGTCTATACTGCAACTATGCTGAGTAGATGTTAGTTACAGTTTCTGGGGAAGTGTGCGTTATCTAGCGTGATCAACATTTTGATCAAGTCCAGCACATTCAAACCCTCGGTCACGATGACTTGTGAGTTCGGGTTAGCACAACCAGCGATAGCTTCCAAAAAGTTGCGTCTACCCAAATTCACTCAAAAGTCTTGTTATGGTTTTCAGAATTTTTCTCTTCCAGACAGATAACCTCACCATCCTGACAAATCGACCATGATGAATTTCATACCAGTCTCATGGTCAGAAAGCGAACGTTCTATCTATTCAGACACGTAGCCATTTTTTATTTATAGTATAATTATTGTCGTGTTCATATTGCCATTTAGTTTATTACGAGGATGCTATTGCAAGAAAAAGGTTAAAAAGATGCCAATTCAAGAAATGGAATTATTAAGAAGATGTCATTTCAAGGAATGGTTTAAAAAGATGTCATTTTAATGAATGGAACTGAAGATGACATTTCAAAAAATGTTATTAAGAAGATGTCATTTCAATGAATGGTATCATTAAGAAGAAGATGCCATTTCAAGAAAAGGTATCATTAAGAAGATGCCATTTCAAGAAAAGGTATTATTAAGAAGATGCCATTTCAAGAAAAGGTATTATTAAGAAGATGCCATTTCAAGAAAAGGTATCATTAAGAAGATGCCATTTCAAGAAAAGGTATTATTAAGAAAATGCCATTTCAAGAAATGGTATTATTAAGAAGATGCCATTTCAAGAAAAGGTATAGAAAAGAATGACGGGAGAAATCAGAGAAAATATTTTCACCCATCATTTAATTTTGGAATCGGCTATCGCTTTCCTAATAAATCTACACACGAAGAATCAATGAATGATTTCAAGTATACTAGAAGGTCACCTTCCTTGGAGAAATTCTTACCGATAAGAAATCTACTCGACGCTTGAAAAAATTTAAATTTGTTTCACGTATCTTAAGTGAATACGCAGGTGCAATAGAAGCTGCTATTTAAACTGATTCAACTTTACAACTATTTATCTATTTTGAAAAACCCTTAGGCTTTATTGCTCAATAAATAAAATGAAACATTACTCTTCATCATCCTGTTTGTTTTTACGCCTTTGAATACACAACAGAAAGTTCGTGTAACACATCAATTCAAAATGTTTTGTCTTGGTTTTTGAAAGAAATAATAACAATGTTTATATCTTTAAACAAACGTATTTGTAGGGATGATTGCAATTTATCGGCTTTTGTTTGGGATCCTTCGCCATATCATCCAATCGCCCCCAGTTGTTATTCTAAAAATTTAGAAACTGTTTTTCGCGATATCATTAGTTAGATGACATCTTCTTAAAGACACACTTGCAGGATTTTCCAGAAATCCTTTTAAATATCACCGTCTTAACAAAGAAGGTCAGTTGAAAGGAATGGAACTCCCAGGAAACATGTCAACCAGCGCTAACAAAGAGGGTCAACTAAGCGGAGCTGACTTTATGAATGCCTTTTTTTAGACGGAAATTATCAAGACAAATAATCCTCGCTGCCTGAAAGAGGGGAGAGCTCGCTCGCACACGGAAAGGAAGGTACACATCTATCACCCCCTTATATAGCCTCACTTTATATCAATGTTGCAATAATTTTTCGCTTTTATCCTAATTTCCGTAGCTTCACATGAGATTTATTCTTTAGATCCAACAGTTCCAGCACTCCAACTTCATGTTACTTCTGCGGATCCGAATCATCCTCATTTCCTCCGTATTCTAACTATAAACAGAAATTCGCTAATAACCGCTACTTTGTAAACACTGCAATCTTAACAGGATTGCCTGACCACAACAAACTTACCTGCTTCATTTTTCAGTTCTTTCTTATCTCACCCATTATCCTCCTAATCTTCACTACAAATCAGCTTCATTATCGCTTATATCACACACCTCACACAATAAAACACTACATGAAGTGACTCTCGAGCATTGGGTGACATTTCTGAAGATACATCTGAAGATAACAGAAGTTGTTCCTATGATTACAAAGACTGTTTACTAATTCATTCGTTATCGTATAACACCAAGGAAGATGATATTATCCACTGAGCCGCAAGGGATTACTGAAACAGTAAAGACGAGAAATTAAAATAGGGATCAATGAGATAGAAACTGATGGGTGATTTCAATATTTAAATTTATGAAGATATTACTTGACAGCAAAACAGGAAACCAGATGAGAGTTCCACGAATAAAACGGACGATTGAAGAAACATAAGCGTCTACGACGTCTGATCAAAAAGTATCGGGTCTGTTGCTATAAAATGAAAACTACAGCACTTATCAATTCGATATTTAATCTCCTTCGATGTAATCCCCTTCTGAAAGTGCACACTTTATCCAGCATCGTTTCCATTGACGGAATATTTCCTGGAACTCCTTTTTAGGGATAGCTAACATCTCGGCGTATATTCTTGGCTTGCCTCGGTATCTTGAAATCTTGTTCCTTGCAAGTGGGATTTGATTTTTGAATAGAAAAATGTCTCAGGGGGCGACAGTTGGGTAATATGATGGTTGTCAGAGCTGGAGAATTTTCTCCATGGACCAAAACCGTACACAAGTTATGGTCACTAATGGAACATCTGCAGTGTGCTGAGGCGATTACACTCTACACACTTTCTTTGAAAGGACCATTATAATCAAGGGAAGTAAGCGAGAACGTTGTAACTTCGTGTTTATACGCAACAGAGTTTAAAACCAATGTGTGCCAAGCGTCTTCTTTCTGCATACTTCAGATCCGTTACTATATTAACAGTTCTGATAAATGTTGATCAATCCTTGACGATAGATAGATAGATAGATAGATAGATAGATAGATAGATAGATAGATAGATAGATAGATATGAAGTGACTGGATAATATAGAGCGATACATACATAGAAAGATATGATGAGACTGGATTAGAGAGATAAAGAAATAGATATTAATAAACTGAACATTTCTCTCTCTCTCTTCCTTTTCTCTCAGTTGTGAGCAGAAAGTAATAGATAGATAGATAGATAGATAGATAGATAGATAGATAGATAGATAGATAGAATTCATTCAAAGTTGTTCCCTTCTGAATCCACACACGTTATCCAGTGTCATTTCCACTGATGGAAGCATTCTTATAATTCTTTTACGGGATAGCGAGCAGCTGCTTCGACACATTCACTTGGATTTCCTCGGCGTCTTGAAATGTTCCTTTCAAAAGAGATTTGATTTTTGGAAAAGGAAAATTTACAAGGGGCAACATCTTGGATATAGTGTGGTTGACGGACCTGCAGAGGGTTGTACTTTGCCAAATGCTACTGCAAAAGCCAGGGTTACTGATGGAAATTCTGTGGTGTGGTGAGACAGTCATATTCTACACACTTTGCATCCAAGCATTGCTATGATCAAAAGAAGTATGTTATAACTTAGTGTATATTTGTGATAAATTTCAAGTCTAATATGGACCAAGCGGCTTTCACCTGCTTTTCCAGTCCCGATTCTTTTCTACCACACTTTGCATCATCGTGTATTAGTCTATTTCAAGTATTTTACGACCCCTGACTATATTTGTGAAAAAGGTGATTTCTTTTCCTATAACACGTGAGTAATGCGACCCCCAGGTTCTGGACAAAACTAGTGGGCCGACCGTAGTCAAATATTGTACTACTGAGCAACTTCCTGGATGTATGTTCTAGAAAAGAAATAGTCTTTGTTCTTTTTTGTACAAAGCTATTCCAAAATGGCGAGAAAACCATTTACTGTAAAATATCTTATACGGACATTTAGATTTCATGCCTAACTAGCGCCTTCTACTTAGGTAAAATTCTTCCTCGTTGTATCGTTCAACCGGTCATCGTAAATGCAAGATTTTTAAACTTTTTAAAAGGTTACATCTGTATAGTTTGACAACCAATTGTTGCGTAAAAATGGACCATAAACGCTTGCACTTTTCACCATCATATTCAGTAGCACGAAGGGTTCGTTTATAGCAATAAGTAACAGTGAAATTATGGGACCTACCTGCCAATCTAGTTCAATACATTTCACTAATTATGTTTTATATGATTAGAGCTACCCGAATGACTTTAATTTATATTCAGTATGAGAGCAATTTTCTGCATTTTTTTTTTTAATATTTGGAAAGTTCTTTAAATGTCTTTTCGAGCAAAGTTTCAATCATGTTGAACAGACATATCGATCAATAGTCACGTTTCTGCGTTAAAGACTTTTACTGAAATGGCTGGCCTTTTGGGAGATATCTTTCTTGTAGTGTGTTGGAAAAACTTATAAGATCGTATATAGCATCTGTCACTGTAACGTCTTCAGTGTAATGCATAGAAACATATCGGTCGATGTGGTGTTTTCAGGTAGCAACTTATTGTTATTGTCCGATTTGCGATCCATTAAATTGTCTAAGTTTTATGCCATTAAATGATCGATAATTTCAATTTTATCCTTACAATTAGGTTCAGCATGATATGTTTACATATTCGTTTTTTTTTATTGTAAATAAACTGATATTGAACTGAGAGGCTGTACCTTTCTGTTTTACCCTCAAGTCTCGAATCATATAACAACAGGTACGCTTTCATTTAGTTTACATTCTATGCTCTGGTATGTGTTGGATATTGACCATAGAAAAGTTTTCGATGGCATTGAAAAAGTAAAAATTTTAGCCTTTCATGACTGATTTTTCATATTTGTTGACTTCTTTGCTTTAGGTGTCAGATTGCCTTGTTGTAATCATCGATATATTGTTATATTGTTATTTTATTTCCTTTGATTTCTAGTGTGTACTCATTTCTTTACGGGTCCCGCCCAGAGACCTAAGGTCAGAAATGACATCATGGCATTTCCCACTGAGCAGTTCTAAAACCTTCACACGTATTTTAAATAGATAAAGCCCTTCGTAAGGTGTGGGCTGGACTTGTAAGTCCAGTTTGTTGTATTTATTTAAGGCATGGACTTTTAGGAATCCCTCCAATGATTCTAATGATTTTTTTCCCAATCAATCCGAAGACTCCAACTAGAACTAGAATTGTTAATGTCTTTATGCACTACATTTTTGAGTTTTCGATTTCAAGATCCATGTATTTTAATAGTTTATTTTAAGATCTTCAAAGATACATTGTAGTCTGCAGGGATTGTCATATAAATAAATTGGCATCTTTCGTCTTTGCTTTCTCTAATCACGGTGTCAGGGCTAATAGCTTTGATTGTTCTATTTCTGTTTATTGTAAAGTCCCATAAAATGAATTAAGGTCCAATCTACGTATCCTGGTGTTCATACTAATTTCTTGCAGTTTCATTTCCGTATAAGTGGCACATTTTCCAGTGTAGATTATTATTATTATTATTATTATTATTATTATTATTATTATTATTATTATTATTATTTCGTTTGATCTCTGTTGTATTCATTTTTATTTCCGGGTACTGACTAGACAGCTAAGGTCAGAAATGGCTTCATGACATTATCACTGATCACACACATTTGACATTGTTAAAGCTTTTCGTTATATGTGACCAGTACCTGAGAGTACAATTTGTTTGGCATTTCTTTAAGGCACGCATTATTAGGCATCCCTTCAATGTGTCTATCTGAACCTTTATCAATCAAACCAAGGGCTCCAACTTCAACTGGACTTATTGATGTCCTCATGTATTACAGGTCTGCTATGTCAATAAGAAGACACATTTTGTTCTTGGGTGTTTGATCACGATGTCTTTCCGATTAGCATTGATTTGTCTGTCTGTGTGTATTATAATATTCCAAAATATTGTTACAGGTCCTGTCTCTGTAACCGGGCTAGGTGATATTCAACTAGTTTTTTGCAGTTTCCTTCTCATAAATGTGGCAAATTTTCCAGTACAGATATTGAATTACTATATCATGCCAAGTCTTATATTCACTCACGCGAAATAGCATTTTGAATTTGTTGAATTTCGTTATTACTTAATCTTTTTTTTATTATTTCTGTTATATTCCATGCATCTTTTAAGAGCGATTATTTTAATTTTGTGAGAGACTTCTAATTTAACTATTCCTTTGTCTTCTACGGATCTGGACGCATACAGACGATCAAAATCAGCCTTGAAATGATGCATGCACTTGTAAATGAGAAGCGTTCTCGTTTTGGTATCTATTCGCTTAGTGACAGCAAGGGTCCTGTTAAGGATGCTGTGACTATATTGCACCAAAGGGAAAGTGGTTATGGTTGATATTTTTTTTTGAGAATTCGGCTCAAACGATAGAGTAATAGATAGTGGCTCGGATTGAGGAATCAGAGAGCCGGGTTCAAATTCCAGCTGAACCATTACATTTGCTTACGCGTTAACACTCTTGGGAAATGTATGAATACACTTCTTCTCGACACCCGTTGGTAAATAGCGGGACAGAACGGGATCTATAGACTTGGATGCCAACTGGTCTACTGCAGAAAAAATAACAACCTACTGCGGAAAAAAAAACTGCCTCGTCAGTCATGTATCAAAAGATACATGATCACCTGCGCGTGTATCAAGCATGGCCTATAACTAATTTAATACCTGTACATTCTTTTCTTAGTGTTTCCTTTATTTGTATATTACTGTATTCCATATTCTTCCCTGATTTCTTGGCGTTTATCTACTTGTTCCAGTTCCATAATCTTTTTGACAAAAGCTAGATAAATTGAGAACATTTCTTTAATTTTCCCTTTCTTGAATGCAATATTGAGGATACCTTTCAACAGATTCTTATCTTTAAGATTTTGAGATTCGTCGTCGACACCCGTTCGCGTTCGAGTATCAGGATCATACTCATCTCTCCTTATTCCCTTTCTCAAATAATCCCTGGCGTAGATGGCGGTGAACACCCTGCATACTTCTAAATTGTCGGAGTAATATAGTAATAGGAGTCACAGAGGAGTATGAGTCATGTTGGACTCGACAGTCTCGGTCTGTTTCAACGTTGACTCAACCGGGAAGCATGGAGCCCGAAGAAATTTTCACAAGCAAGAATGGGAAAATAAACTGTTAGTAAAGAAATTACACATAAATCTATCCAATTCAACTGAGACCTTGCCTATCGTCAATTTCTACGCTTAATTTCATAATTTCTAGGTAACATAGCGAATAGTTCATACGAACAATTACCATGAAAGTACTTATAGAAAAGACACGAGGAAGTCCCATTATGACTGTGCGAAAGTGACTGAAGCCGAAGTCAAAACTAATAATATTGCTGGTACTTTAGATTTTATCAAGAATCTCAAAGTATATGGTCGAAGAACTGGACCATAGGTTTATGGATTCAATTATTCCAGCAATGCATTTGTGTTAAGTAATCACTTTTTAAAAATTTTAAATAAGTGACGTCTCTTTTCAGAACGTGGGCGACCATAACTCGACATATATTCTTCTCTTGTAATTTTGAGATTTTCTTAACCCGTCTAGTCTCTATTCTGCCAACCATCTACACAAATTCCTTTGGTACTGCTCAAGGGTCTTCCTCTGTCTCTCTCGGTTTAAATATATCCTGGGAGTGTCAAATACTCCAAGCCCTTTATCTAATTATGTGTGCTAGAAATTGTAATAGTAATTTTCTATTTCTAAATATGTGTTCTTTCTTGTTTTTATTTTTGTTTAAACTTTGTTATTATATGAATGTCCAGTCCTTGGTATTCTCAAAATCGTTCTGTAGATGCAAATTTTTGGTGCTTCAAGTCTCTTCTTTATCAGTGAGGAGATTGCCTAAAATTAAGGGCCATATAAAAGTACCGATATTATATAACATTTCAGCACGCTTGCCTCTGTTTCTAACAAAGCTCTCCTGTTTCTTAATACTTTGCTTAGTGTTTCCAAGTCATCGTTCGTTATTCCAATGCAACATCGTATTTCGGTGTCGCCCTTTCCGTCGAGCTCTTTATATTAAATTGTCATATTATTTGACAGATAAATTCCGTTTACGAGATCTACCATTTCTATGAGAAGGCAAATGTGTTTGTAGTTTTAATCATTATGAAGCTATACTGAAAGCAGGCATAGATATAGTGTCATTGTGAACTACATGATTTTTTTTTACTTATCTGCATAGCAGATGCTTCACTAGTGTTACAAACGATTTTGAATTCAATTTGCATTCTATTAAACTGGCTACCAACCAAAATTTAAGAGCCCACTATATTCTTCTATTTACCGTAATTTCCGGCTTACAAGACGCATTTCTTTTTCTACAAAATACCATAAAAAATACGTGTGTGTCTTCCAAGACGAAAGTAAGGCAACGCACAGGTTCAAGTAATTAGCTTGAATGATAGGAACGTGGATTTGTATGTTGAGTCAATTACACTATAATGTTAGCTAGCTATCTAATTCAGCATTTTCTATGATGTAACTCCATTACTTAGCTGTTACAAGTATTTCCATTACAATAAACCCACCTGGAGCCGAGCAATAAGCTTAAACATGCTCTGTTTATTAGCAGCGGTGGGGGCCTTTCTGTTCTTGACTAGTATGTCATTGCCATACAAAAATATCCGACGAGTGATTTAATGTAAACAATACGTGGCACCAGTATGTGAGAAAGGCATGGAGAGTGTGTTGTTGTATGAGAATGACATTTTTTCTTAGAAATTTCTCTCCAATATTGGGTGCGTCTTCCAAGCCGCAGCGTTTTGTAGTCCGGAAAATACGATAAACCTTAGCTTAATGTAAAGTCCTGCATTAATGAATTTCCCAAAAGTAATTGTGAGTAATTGAGTATAAGGAACTCGAACGAAATATTCTGGTTTATCATACAAGACCGCTATCCCTTACGCCAACACTAAATCTTAATCATTATGACAAGTCCATTAGCTTTTATATGTCTGCCTGTAAGAATGGCAAAGTCACAAATAATGATGGATTGAAATATCCTTATGATTATTTCAGGATGATGTTCATATCATTTTCCATGAAGTTAATGAATATGTTGTCCAATTTTATCTTGTTGATCTTTGTTACTCTCCGCCTATCAAGATTGAACAATCGGACAGCAAGTAGTGTCGAATCTGAACTTTGAAACAGGATGATAAAGTTCATCAGAGATCAGAAAGCGTCGTTAAAGAAAACCTTTCCTTTTTTCCTTATTCATATAGTCATTTTATAGACATACGCCGATACGCCGGTGCGCGCGCGAACACACACACACACACACACACATATATATATATATATATATATATATATATATATATATATATATATATATATATATATATATATATGTAAATATATTTTCGGATAGAGTACAAAACTTTTCTTAGCTTACGCGTTTCGTCCTGTGAGGGAATTTATCAAGGCAAATGTAACGATTTTATTTTTGCAGGAGCAAAATGTTGTTGGTTTTTTCAAAATTGTTGGTACAGGATTGTTCATGAATATTCCTCTAACCTAAAAAATATTCATGAGAAATGCTATACCAAAATTTTGAAAAAAAACTAATAAAATCTTCCCTCTTGTCAAATGCTAAATATTTGCCCTGGTAAAGTTCCTGAGATGACGAAACGCCTCGGCTAATATAAGATTTTCTTTTGTCTTTATTCATATATATATATATATATATATATATATATATATATATATATATATATATATATATTGTTCACCATTTTTCACTCAGAAGCTGGAGATTGTCATTTGCATTAAACTCAGATTTGGCCTACCAGTGATAAAAAAAAAAAAATATATTTATAATTAATATATCATTTATACATTTGCTATTCCCTATCGTGCACTAGAAGTAGATGTGCGATATTACACACACACACACATATATATATGTATATATAGATACATATATATAAACACACACACACACACACACACACATATATATATATATATATATATATATATATATATATATATATATATATATATATATATATATATATATATACACACTGTAAAACGAATTATTCACGAGGTGACATTTTTCCATTTTATCCGAAAACTTCACGGTAGAATATAATGCAATTTTCTCAGAAACATGGCGATCGTTATATGCGTGTGCTGTGTAAAAACTGTAAATTTCTGCGCAAGTTTAAACAGACGGCATCCATTTGCATGATTAATACGATACATCAGTGTTCGAAATTATTAATGAGTGACTTTATAATCGTGCAATTAGGTTTCGCCTTTGAGACTTAACGGCTTTTGAGAAGTCTGTTATAAAATGTGAACTTTCAAAACGTTGATCAACATTAGAAATGTTCAAAATGATTGGAAGATATCACCATATACCTATTTATAGTAAAATGAACAATAATAACTATCTATTCCTATAATTCTCAAAACGTGTGTGAATGTGTATGTATGTGTGTGTGAATGGGTGTTGTTTACGCCTTTCCACAGTTTTTTTTATTTGATTTCGCCGTTTTTTTTTTTTGCTTGTTTAATAGATAATACTTCAGTGCCGGTTTTGAGTCCAAATTGTCAGGAAAAAAATTACAAAATTGAAGGTAGAAAATGGAACAAATTGATTTTTTACACCTTGTGCAAAAATCAAAGGCAAAATGTAATGTTTGTAAAAACACCGAACAAGAAATTTTTCAAAGTTGAAATCTAACGCAAAATATTATTAGAATTACGAAAAATTATAAGTATAATTCATCGTACATTTTATTATGAGGTTCCACGGAAGAGGTTGCAAGATTGAGAACACAAAAAATTTCTGGCCATGCTCTATTCAAATTTTTACCCCACCACCATTTGTGGATTTGTCTCAGTTGTATTCCATTGTTGTTATTAATATTATTTTTCGGGTGGGCTAACTTTAAACTAAAGCTACTTCAATTGAACGGCAAAAATTCCCAGTAATGTAACACCCGTTTGAAGACGGGTTATATTGCTAGTTTATAGTAAAAATGATATGTAAAAATACCATTTATAGTAGAATTGCCAACTCTGTATTTTGTAGCAAAATGGCTAACACTATATTTTGTCTGTAGTTAAATGCATACATGTGCGTTCAAATTATATTTAGTTCAACCTATGAAATTGTGTTCAAAATATTTAGATTTCTGCATTAAATTTCCCGTAGAGGTCTGCATATACTAAACAAAAATCAACCAAATAACCAATATGAAAGAATTTTTTCATGACATTAATTCATATAATATCCTGTAACTTATTAAAGAAATCAAAGTGTATTTGAAAATATAAGTTCTATAAAGATGCAAAATAAAAACTCATCACTGGCTCTAGTAATTATATCCACACAAACATTGTATATGCCCAAAAGCTGAGTATTATCTACCATGTATTCAATTGTGAAAGCAGAATAACATCATATTTTTATTACTTCAAAGACCTCAAGGAAAATTAAATTTTGGCATTAAATGACCCATAAAGGAGTTAATGCGCCGCTAAACAAACCAACAATAAAGCATATCATAATCATGATCCGTTCTTTTTTTTTTTTAACTATTATACTTTTTAATGGAAAAATATTTTATTTAACGCGTTTTAATCTATAGAAATGAAAACTTTGATATTTTAAATTTCCGTTCTCAAATACCGAACGCTACTAAATAATATATATATATATATATATATATATATATATATATATATATATATATATATATATATATAAAACATATCGTTAAAACTATATATTTAAAATTTAGGACACATAAAACAAGATCTTGTTTTTTTTGTTAAATTTTGAAGCCCTGATAATCTTTAAGAAGCTTACAGGAGAGTAAATTCCATATATTATCTAGCCCAATCTAATCAAAGTTCTGACTTTTGCATGTGACGACTACAACGATATAATCCTTTTTCTATTTATATGAAGTCAAATTTTTTTCTACCTTTTCATTTGGGGCGTTTTTATCCGAATGGAGAAGAGAAAAATATATTAAGTTTAAAAAAAAATGTCTGATACTGAGTACGGCTTGAAAATGAAATGAAAGTATAGAAGACATTTGCAGATTGATTCTTGGATTTTCATGTCTGATGGATTACCAGAAGTAATTCCGAAAATAGCCGGGGACGAAAAGAAAAAAATAAAACGAAGAAATGACACTAAATACATTTCTTCGAAAACACAAAGAAAACGAATTCTGAAAGACAGTTCTTGCAATAATTAAAAAAATTACTTCAGCATTTAGTAGACATTTTTTTTTATTTTAAAATCCTTGAAAAATTACACTTCATAAAAAGACACCTGCAATATTTTTTTTTAATTCTTTTACTTTGAATATAGCATTCATGACATATTAGGCAAATAAATGACAAAAAGAAAAATATTCTCTTCCTCTCGAAAGGCTTCATCGGAAAAAGTAATGTTTTTTGTTGGGATTATAAGATGCGTTGGATAAACTGTTGTCTCATTGACGCAAAAATGAAACGAATACTGATTTCTCATTTTCACAGGCGTATTTACGAAAATTACAGAAAACTATCTTGAAATACTAAAGTGTAAATATATTCAATAGCATTGCCATTGGCTTCAATCACGGCCTCCAGATGACTTCGGAATCTCCTACAACTCTTCTAGACACTTTTCTTGTTTAGATTGGTGAATAATGCCATAATCATTGCATTCTTTGTTTTCTTCTGTCTGTGTGGCATGATACAGAGTCCATTTGCCAAACATAGATTATTTCAGCAATCACTCACTTCAGCCAGGGCAGCACTAACTCCTCAAGGCATTTGATCTAGTCCTCCTTGGTGAGTCTGAGGCCTTGTGGGAAGCTGAATGGAGGCATAACTTCGCCATCACTAGTGAACACGCCAAACACCCTCGTACTCACCGTTAGACTCTTCAAACTCTTTCTGAATCTTCTACACTGTCATCAAATTGACACTCAAACGCTCTGTAATGTTCGCATTGCAGCGTCTGGCACGCATGGCGAGCTGTACAGAATGACGATCCCACATTTCTGGTGGGGTTAAGTGTTGCGGGGCTCTTGATCATAAAGACGGTACCCAACTGTCCCTACTACCGTCGGGAAAATCAATAACAAACAACGCGCAGGCGCGAAATTATAAAATATAAATGACGACAATTTACTCATCGGACCCAATATATATGTATTCATATATATATATATATATATATATATATATATATATATATATATATATATATATATATATATATAAATATAAATGACGACAATTTACTATATATGAATACATATATACTGGGTCCGATGAGTAAATTGTCGTCATTTATATTTTATAATTTCGCGCCTGCACGTTCGACAATTATTTTAAGACATTTTTATGTTTAACATTCTTTTTATAGATACAAGTATTTAAGTAAATACTCTGTTTATAATAAACAGTATTAAACAACATTTACCTACTTGAATCCTGTCGGAGGACGAATATATTCTGTGAAAATTTCTCGGACATTCAGGCCGGTAAATGTTATTTAATACTACTTATTACAAACAGAGCATTTTCTTAAATACTTGTATCTAAAAATAATGTTCAAATATAATATATATATATATATATATATATATATATATATATATATATATATATATATATATATATATATATATATATATATATATATGCGTAGGAAGTAGAGAGGAAGGTATAAAAATGTAAGCATCGAATATAATTATTCACAGACCGAAACGCTGAAATTGAACATTTTTAAATTTAATTTATTTTTGTCAAAATTTCTGAGATGATGACTTATTATTTAAACACGTGGATTATTGTCTTTGCTATTCTTATAGTCTTTGCTAATTTTATAGTCGTTGCTATTTTTATAGTCTTTGCTAGTTTTATAGTCTTTGCTATTTATTTTCTTAAAGTTTCATCCATTGAGCCCACTGAGTTTCGTCAGGTGTAAGTGTTTCCGGATAACATATAAGTAGTTTCGAACTGAACCCTTTATTTAATTTACAAAGGCAGACTATCTTCTTTTCACTAGCCCTCTCCAGGGATATCTCGTCTGATATTTTTGTATTGCTCGTTCAGTTACGAAGGAGTTCATGTTCGGACTAAGAGACACCAGTCACATCGATTAAATCGTTGTTTTCTGATTTTGGTAAATGTGAGTTTTATCTCTGTGCTGGGCAGTAAGCACTTGAACTAAGTGGAAAAATTTTGTCAAAATTTTCACAAATTATTTTATTCGTATAAATTTATAAACTAATTAATCAATCTTAGAGGCAGGTCAGTGTGGTGAGTGTGGTGTAATGGTTATCATGCTTATTTCGTTAGAGCAATTACCACTGCGTAGGGATTTTGAAACTTTTTGGTCCACACTTCCCGCCTTGTTCTCCATGTAAGTTAGCTTAGTAAATCGCCACACAATGAGGCTATGTGATTCAGCTTCGTAAAACACAACTAATTTCTAATGTACCTTACAGCACTTTTCCTATCTTCATAAACACCTGACTTGGCACTTTGAAACTTCATTTCTTTGATCCAATGAATGAGTTAACAAAGAGGGAAATGTTATGGAAGTATTGAATAAATGAAAACTGATGTAAAAAATTACCTTCAGCTGGGATACATGAAATCATCTGGTTGAACACTACCATTGAAAGAGGTGGTGGGCATATCGAGAAGTAGTATGTGCACCTGTGATATATTTTGACACATCTGACGTCTTGACGTATATGTTTGACTGTGTTCCTTATTTCTTATTTAATAAAACAAATTGCATTGTTTCCTGACATACTCTCGTATCAAGCTTAGTGAATGAATTACCAAAACAACGTATTGCCTCGCGAGCTAGACATAGGCATGTAAAAATAGCTAAACCAGTTTAAGATATATAATATGGCAATTATGGACACCGACCCATGCAAATGGTAAATTTTGTGAAAAGGCACAATTGCAATATATGCTCATAAAAAAAAGAAATTAAAAAAAAACAAAAAAAACAACTGTGAAACATAGAGCCGATTCTACCAAAATGTTTCTAACCAAAAACTTTAACGAGAAAAGACAAGACTCTCCCTAAGGGAAAATGTTTGATGTGGCTATAACGGCTATAGGAGGCTGTATTCAGCGTAGCGAGTTGAATTCCGACACCATTCTGTTTTGTTCCCTTTCCGCTAAGTCGGGCTGGTGCTACCAAGGCGGACCTTGACAGACCAAAAATTCGACAGCCTGATGCAACCAGCTTTTTCCAAAATCACGCTTGTCTCAGTTTCGTTATCCGGTGAGCGAAGCGCTTCTGTCCAAGTCTTTGGTCTTCTTCTTTGCGCAGAGCTGTCCATCAAAATCAAACTTTCATTGATTCAGGGTCATCTCCACCACCTCCACCATGCGAGAGAAGGGGGCTAAGGAGAGAGGAGGAATATATTTATTTTGTAAAAAATACAAAATTGTGGCACACGGCCGAAGGGGGAGTGAGGAGAAGTCTGGTCATTCACTAGCTATCCTATTCCTAGTTAACCACAATCATGACCCATTCGTTCATTACAATTACACATTCACCACAAGAACTCATCCATCCCCATCCAAATCTGCACACACCACAATACCACATATACACAAGGGTCCTACAAAACACCCGATGGATTGTAAATTTATAATGTTCGTATATATATATATATATATATATATATATATATATATATATATATATATATATATATACATGTATCATGGCACATTAAATGCTGGGGAAGGGATATGAACCCATAAAAGAAACTCAAACTGTCGAGCGAAGATAAATAATAAAAAAACAATGTTAGTAGGAACCGTCCACCCCTCCAAATAACAAGAGTGGCCGCTGTATTCTCTCGATAGATAGAATCAAGAAGCAAACTTACTAATGGAATGGCGAGGAGGAAAAAGACGGAATGGGAAATTCAAAGGCTGACTCAGCCGAGATGAAAAACAAAGGGACAGAAGAAAAAAGGGTATCTCGACATGAATCATAACAGAAGAAAAGGCCGGGAACGGGCCGGGAAACAGACTTATTCACATTAACTAGGGACACAAAATATTGTCTAACTTAACCGGGGGAGGGTCCACAGGAAACCGCCCCGTTGCGCTAGGGTGACTTAAAAAAGAAAATCAAGGCTAGCCCCGTCCACCCGAACCAGGCTCGCCTCAGTCACCCACCTTTCATTGAAATCTGTCGAAATCAAACGCTTTCGATCAGTTCTGATTTTCACCCTAAGCTGATGCTTAAAGAAAACAATCAGATGCTGATACGAATAACGTTCATTTCGCAAGATTCCGTTCTCTCGCGACATCCACACCACCATTCTTGCCACGGCTAGCAACGCAAAAAACAGCATCCGTTTCACCCCGGAGTACGGGGGCGGCACATTGTCACACGCGTACGCGAGATCAATGGATACGAGCTGATCGGGAGCGATACGAGTCGTCAACTCGCCGACATAATCCCAGAAAGGGCGCACCTGAAGACAATGGTAGAAGGCGTGCGAAGTCGTTTCCTCTGAACCAAGGTCACACCGATGACAATCTGGCAAATCTGCCTCGCCCCAACTGAAAAGTATATCATTCAGAGGTATCATGTTCCGAATCAATCGCCAGCTAAACGAAAACTCAGGGTTGCTGAGATAAACCGCCGCTGGCGCCCAAGAACAAAATGAACGCAACTCCGATACCGACAAGCCGACCCTGTCACACAGAGGATCCTTCGCGACCTCATCCACTAATTCATGATACAATAGTCTCCGGGGCCGAGAAAGGTCACTGGACCGAGGAATGACCTTCAAGGCCGACCGACACTCGCTGAGGAAACTCGACAACCTTCCACGACCGCGACGGCGCTTACCCCAAGAAATGGGGAAATGACAGTAAGGCTAGGGATGGCATCCCTAACACTCGGCGCCCAAATCGAGTCCTCCATCAAAACGCGGCGTAGGAAAGTCAACCTCGAAAAGAAAAGAGGAGGAATACCTTGACCCGAGGGATGCCGACAACATATTAGGTAGAGAATTAAACTAAGCTTGGCGAATATAATTTATTCATCTGAATCGGAGTGAATTACAAAATTTGAATAGAAGACAGTTTCAAGAGGAGGTTTGGTTTGGCTTATTTTTTCTTACAGCCTATCAAGCTCAATGTCTGATTTAATGCCGACAAGGTTTTTTAGGGTAAGTTCGTTCGAATAGAATATGTATTCTTTGTAAAAATTCGTTTCTAGACCAATTTCCATTGAATTAATTTTGGAAAGATTGTTTCTGCCAAGAGTTAAATGTTTTGTTGGTAATATTTTTTTTCAAAATTGTATTGCTGGAATATTTTTTTAATTGTATTGCTGGTAATATTTTTTTGCAAATATATTTCTTTTTTTTGTAATATTTTGTTTTTCAACAATGTATTTCTGGCATCAGTTTTTCAACAATGTCTTGCTATTTTTACTATAAAGATGTATTTTAAAACTTTCATAGTGTTTTGACCCCAGTTCGAGGTTCATTATTTGCGTATAACTGCGACCTTAAAAGTTGCTAACACTCCAGGTCAGGGTGGATATGAGAACAACAGCAACAAAGAGGTTACATGCTCCTTAATACCTCCTGATCAGAGCCCTTTCTGTCGGATATAATTTATCGTCACACGTAGGATATTTCAAGTGTAAGAAGATTTGCTAATTTTAGACAATTTGGCACCTGTTATTATCAAAGAAGTTTACACTCAAAAACGAATGATCTTTGTTAATGTAGTATATTTATTAGTATTATTTTCCACTGTGAACATAAAGTTCTTAGCTATAGAAACAACTGCTTAGCTTTAGAGGCTAACGGCATTTGTGTTACAGATTAAATTCTTTAAATAGGATTTGGTTAATCCCTTTGAGATGAAACCAATCTTAAGACGTTCAGTGAGTGATTTCTGCTGGGCAGATATGATTTGTTGGGAATGCCAAACTCAATGAATTTTATCACTATCACAACCGTATTTGAAGATGCACTTTGTCGACTTCAATTTTGGAAGTAAAGCGAGGACAACTGGATATTTGTTAGTTCAATGCAATTCCTGTTTGGAACAAATTTTGGCTGATTTAAATAAGAATTCAAAAAATACGAGCACAGGTTCAACTCAAGAAAGAAAATGAATATTTCTACGTACTTAGACATATTCCACCGCTTTCATTAGAAATAAAAAGACATATTGAGGATATTTTGGTAGTAGTCATTCCTTTATGCAGGTTGCTTGATGATCAACCGAAGTGTTCTTCCTCATGTATGGGTTTTATTGATCTTTTTTTTTTTCTTACGGTTCGAAGAACTCTTTTAAAATGTTCGGAAATCAAAAAGATCAACAGAAATGTTTCACAGTTGCACAGTTTCTTATCCAAACGTAAACAAAGCGAATTTTCTAAACAAAGTAATGGACATTTATTTAACCGACAGATTTTCTTTATCATTTTAAACCCGATTTTAGTAGATACACATATATCATCAGACGCTTCGTTTATTTATTAAACATTATATTGATTTATTTTCTTCTACTTTTGTCTTGTTTCCAAAATTCGCTTTTTACGGTTGGATGCGAAACTGTGCAGATATTAAATATTTCAGATGTATAACAAGTGAAGTTTCCCTTAAAGGTACAATTTCGATCTTATCTGATTGACTGGTTCTTTGTAGTTCAAATGGTCAGTGCCTGCCAGATTTTCGAATCCTAACACAGATTATATTTTATCTTTAACACGATTTCTCGAACATTCAGTCCGGTAATCGGAAACAAATAAATATACTGTTTAATAAAGAAACATAGCATCTAATCAAATACGAATATCTTCTAAAAATAGCGTTGAAAGTAATAATAATAATAATAATAATAATAATAATAATAATAATAATAATAAGAAGAAGAAGAAGAAGAAGAAGAAGAAGAAAACAAGTTCAAAATGGAGCTTCAAATGAATTCAGCAATACAAGTAAAGCACAATACACCGTCTGAAGCTGCAAAATGCATAAAAAACAAAGCAAAAACGAATGCAACCGACCAGATACAAAAACAATGGCAGGATAAACCGTTTAATGGTCAATACTTTGCCCGTACCAAACCAGCTGATGTAGACAAACCCCGTACCCATAAGTGGCTACGTAATGCTGAGTTGAAAGCTTAAACGGAAGGTTTTATCTTTGCGGCATAGGATCAATGCTTGTTAAGTAAAAATTATCAAGCACATATGCTAAAATATTGTATTAGCCCAAAATACAGGTTCTGGGATAAGTACCCAGAAACAATTGATCATCTTGTATCAGGTTGCACGGTATTGTCATCCACTGAATATAAAACCCGGCATGACAGGGTTGGCCAATATCTGCACTGGAAGATCTGCAACTTCTACGGGAAGAAAACTGAAAGAAATTGTTAGGAACACCACCCAGACCTGGTTACCGAGATAGGACCTGTTACAATTTTATGGGACTACACAATACAGGCAGATAAAACAATCAAAGCTATCCGACCAATCATTGTTATTAGAGACTGCAAAAAAAAATGTCTCCTTATTGATATGGCAGTCCCTGTGGAAGGCAATGTATCTTTGAAGATTTTCAAATAGCTAACAAAATACAAGGGCTTTGAAATCGAAATGTCAAAAATGTGGCATATGAGAACATCAACAATCCCTGTTGTACTTGGAGCCCTCGGATTGGTTGGAAAAGATGACAATAGACTAATTGAAGGGATTCTTGGAAGTACGTGCCTTAAAGAAATACAAACAATTGTGCTCACGAGTAGAGCCCGCAACATACGAAGGGCTTATCTATGTAAAATATATATGTTTGTTAGTGTTTCTGGGCTGGACCCGGAACGAAATGTGTACACACCAGAAATCAAAACTGCGTGCCCCATGCTTTCGGCCTTGTGCCATATCATAGCTACGCTTGGAAAATAGATATTCTTAAGAAGGGGAGACGAAATTTCGTGAGAACTGAACCATTGTCATCTTCGTCAATACATGCTATCCGTTAATTTGGGAGAAACAATGTTTTTTTTGTTGTTATTTTTTCCATAATATTATCTTTAATTATTTTTGATCAGGTGAATTATTAATTTCTTGTCGAGTAATTCCTTCGTCTGAATTTCATTTGCGTATTATTATATTAGCCTTATTAGAAAAAAAGTCAACTATATTCAATGTGCTTCATTAGATAAAATGGTGTTATAAATTTTTGACTAGTATAGTTTTCTTCTTAATTTTATTTGCTTTTCTTCGGAAATATACCATTGTATGGACATTTGGGAACAGTAGAGATAGGAGAGTGTCATATTCTCGTTTTCCAATTGCTTGATTGAATGAATTGTTTTCTCCGGATTATCAAATCTTCTTTGGAAAATGACATGGACATTACTGCTATAAACAAATATAGACAAATGAGGTTATGTTTTTCCAGACTGTTTACAGTTAAGAAGAAAAGGATTTTATATCCGTTTTTATTCTGTTGTTCACCATTTTAATGGCGATGTTTTCAGGACAGAGGAAAAGAGAATAAGATGCATATTATGAGGATATGGAGGATAGATAAGTGGTGATCCGTTTGTAAACAGGACGTTCCATTCTGCCTGTTCTATCTCCACGACTGTTGCAATGTAGAACGGACTGTGGGGTGGGGGAATGCTTCTTGATTTTTACAATGTTAACCTCTTGAAGTCGAGAATGAACTTGTTGTCCAGCGAAATAAATTATTCAAACGAGAAAATGGCACTCATTGTTGGGGAGGGTTGGCAAAATTATGGTGAATGTTATGTCGATTTCGAGTCTTATTCTCAGCTCTAGAAAGGCTTCTTGTAGAGGAAAAAACAAATTTTGCTAGAGAAAATAACAAATAATTTCTGGAAACATAGTCGTAGCTTTTTGCCAACAGACGTTCACACAGGACAGTTTAAAACTAATGAAGTATTTGCATGATATTTTTTGAAACAAATCTCTCTCTCTCTCTCTCTCTCTCTCTCTCTCTCTCTAATATCTTGTATTTGATATATTCTTCAGAAAACTGAGTTTTATGTATCCAATTAGCATATAAAAAAAAACTGGCATCATATGCATTAGAGGAAATATTCAAAAATGGGTTTATAAATAATTTCATCGTTTATATATATATAGTTTATTGGGCCAGCATTTCTGTCTTTATTTTCTGCCAAAATAATAGACATTAATTTAACAATATTTGTTTGAATGAATATATATATATATATATATATATATATATATATATATATATATATATATATATATATATAAATATACATACATACACACACACACACACACACACACACATATATATACATATATATATATATATATATATATATATATATATATATATACATATATAAGTGCGTGGTATGCAGAAAATAGAAAAAGAACACGTTGGGTGGATAATCCGGGGTTCCTTAGTATTTTGTTTTTATTTTTAAGAAGACAGTGCTCATACAGAAGTAGAGCTTATATTATAAAAATATTTTTTGTTTAAAAATATGATTCCTTCGCTACATAGAGTTCTCATGTTTCAAAAACGAGCCGAAATCATCCAAATAATTATTAAAATTAAGTTGGATTGTGGTGTGTTTAGTTCGTTTCATCTTCGAAATTTTAGGAATAACTATCTGTCGGTTTACGTGTATTTTACGGTCCGTTACAGAATTCGTCATTGTGGGAGAAGTTAACGGTTTTTAAACATCAACAAACTTTCGCATTAAATAATTAGCATATTAAAAAATCCCATAGCTAAGTAAAATCAAATCATTAATAGGAAAAACCCTTTTTGTAGTCGTCAAAAACAAAAAAAAACAAATTGAAATTTAGTGTAATGCGATCTGTATGTAAAACACCCTTGAATAAACAAATAAATAAATAGATAATCAGATGGACAATAATAAAAAGACAATTCTCCAGACACATAACGATTGTAGGCGCGCCATAAAAATATCCCTCACTGGAACCCAACTAAAGGGTGACTTAGAAACATTAGCCCTTGAAATAGATACCCTACTCAACCTTACCAAAAGCTCTTAGAAGATGATGAATCTATTGATAAGAATTCTCTGACCACTTAACAAAGGAAAATAGTCTAGCCACCCCACAATAACGAATTCTGTAACGGACCGTGCCTAAAAATACACGTAAACTGAGAGATAGCTTATTCCTAAAGTTTCGCTTGAAGTTGAAACAGGACTAAACACCACAATCCAACTTAATTTTAATAATTATTTGGATGATTTCGTGTCGTTTTGAAACATGAGAACTTTTATGTAGCGAAGGAATCATATTTTTAAACAAAAAAATATTATTATATTATATATATATATATATATATATATATATATATATATATATATATATATATATATATATATATATATAGATATATATATTTATATATATATATATATATATATATATATATATATATATATATATATATTTAATTAATTCGTGGCCAACCTGTAATGTGGTGTAATGTTTAGGAATCTTGTCTTGCTAGCACAATCACGACTGAGTAATGAGTCCGATCCTCACTGGGTGCCCCATACTTTTGGCCTTGTGCCATATCTGTGCTACTTTAGGAAAGTCACTATATTTAATCAATTCTTTGAAATTGTGCCCAAAACTCGATGCATTACCATTGGCGTACATCGTGTTGCTAAAATACTTTAATAAATTAATTTGGACCAAGACCACATCTATTTTCTACGCAGTATGGAGGGAACCAATAGGAATAATGTTTGTTTCTTTTCTATTTGTATTCACTGTACAGACACTCGCAGAGTTGATTGAACTGGAAAAAGGTTTCAATTCTGAGGCAAATGAATCATCACCGTAGAATGCTGTGTTTTTCACACTCCAACTATATAAACATATTATTTTCTTTCTTGTTACTGTTGGACGCATTATGCAAGGGAAATGCAAGAAAAAAATGAAGAAAACAAAACTATTATTGCATGTCTATTAGATATTTACTGTTCCGTTGGGTCGGGCACCTAGAGGTAGCGTAATGGTTAGCAAGCTAGAACAATTACGACTGAGTAGTGTGTTCGATCCTCATTAGTTGCCCCATACGTTCGGCCTTATGCCACATATAAATACGCTTGGAAAATCAATATCGGTGCCTCGGAATGGTGTAATGGATAACGAGCTGGTCTCGGTAAAACAGTTACAACTGAATACTGAGTTCGATCCTCACTGGGTGCCCCATACGTTCGGTCATCTAAGCCACGCTTAGAAAATCAATACTGTTCCATTGGGTTCTAATCCAATTCCATCTACACACAAATAAACAGACGCACACACACATGCCTACGCATATATATATATATATATATATTTGTGTGTATACTGTTTTGTTTGTTTGTATCGCTGACTCATAATCTTTTTTTAGAGCGAGCTCGTCATTTACAAGGCCAGAGAGTCCCTTGTGCTAGAGGGTTACAGAATAAGAGGCATAGTTTATGCGGAATGAGGGGAAGATACCTTTTGACCATAGAATTGAACAGGTTAAGATTGTAGAGACTTGAAAGCACCCTCTTGTGAATCGGTTCCACAGAGAATTGGTCCCTGGGAAGAAACTGCTCGAGTGAAACTTACAACTCAGCAACGGAATACGAAGGAAATGAGTGTGGTAGACGTGTAGATTAGAACTGGTGGAATCTATCACCTTTCATGGAAGTAACGATAGAGCAATGAGAGGCTTGTGACATCTCGTCTGTGAGAGAGGAATTGCAGAGCAGAAAATAGTTTGTCGCCTAAAAGGACGCGTAGACAATATTGAACTCTATCGAAAATGGAAAGTGACGTCTGGGCAGCTATTGGTGTGTTGGGTGTGCGGGTGGTGTAATTAATAGAGGCCTGGAATAAGAAATAGAAAAGCCGAGTTCGCTACAATCACTGACATTGGGAAAGCTAGCAATTCATCTCTTCTTTCCCTCCTTCAAGATATGGATTAAATAGTAGCACTGACTGAACTCAGGAGTTTTGTCTGGCAACGGTTCTAGGGAAAAGACAATTCCTAATTCAAAACAGTCACGTGAGATATAATTTGTCAACAATGGTATTACTCATCTCTCATAATGCCAAACCAATTTATATATATATATATATATATATATATATATATATATTGACTTATTATGAGGATTTATCGTTATTTATATTACTTATATGTGGACTGTTATCCGTACTGATTAGTACTAAAATAAAAACTAGACGTGATATCCGGAGAAAATTGCAGAGGAATGAGAACAGTCTACCTCCGTAAATGAAATAAAGGGTTATGTTCAGAATTCCATGAATTCTTTCAATATACACGCACGGAAGGCCGAAACGTTATGATTACAACAATGAGGACAATAGTCCAAATATCAATAATGTAAATAATTTATTGGCTTTTTTAGTATAAATCAAACATTGCAAATAAACGTTTTCAATGTTAGGGAATCGAATTTAATTGAAATCCGAAATAAAATTACAAAATATAAGAATTATCTTGTTTTCTTATCTGTTCGCCACAAAGCATGAATCATGTTCTATCATAATATAAATTAGTAAAACTACACTGATTTATTTTCCAGCTACGGATTGAATTAGATTTGATGAGGTTTACTTGTATATTCATGAAAGTAATACGCTGTGATTTTATTTCCCTGTAATATTTTGTATCATTTTTTTTTCAGATTTTTTAAAATATAATTGAAAATTATCTGTTTTTTGTTTTTTTTTATTTTCAGTTTCTCAGCGCAGTTTACGTATATTAGGAAGAGAGACATTCGTTGAATTTCGCAAATTTCTCCTAAAATCGGACTTTGCAAATGCAAGATATCTTAAAGGTGAGTTACAGCTTGCACGTAATATTTATTGTAATCAATTCACTCACCTCTCAAAACGTTGCAGTTAAAAGGATACAAAATAATGGAAATTGGATTATATATATATATATATATATGTATGTATAAAGATATATATATATAGCAAATTGTTGTGACCAAGTAAATGATTTAAGAAATAAAACAAATGTTACAGATATATCATATATTAAACAATAAATACAACAGAAAAATATTACATGACTAGTAAGTGTGTATCGGTTGACCAGCGTTCAAACTATTCGACTGTTAATATTTAACAGCCCTCACCTCACGAGGGTGTATGTGGCACAAGGCCGGTTTATTCTGGGTACTCCTAGCCCGTAGGCTTGGCCAATAATATTCCGATTGAACCCGCCTAAACGGCTTCAGGGACTGTTTACCTCCCCGGATGAAACTTTTCCCTGTGGCAAAGCTTCGTCGAGCTCCTCTCTGCCGAGGCAGAGTGTTCGACAGTTGAACAATCTATGCAACCGTTAATATTTAACAGCACGCCTACGAGGGGTGTATGTGGCACAAGGCCGAGTTTAACGTGGGTTGCTCCGAGCCCGTAGGCTCGGCCAAAAATATTCCCTTTGAATCCACCTAGACGGGCTCAGGGACTGTCTGCCTCCCCGGACGAAACTTTGCCCTGCGGCAAAGCATCGTCCGCTGCCGAGGCAGCGAGTCGGACAGTTGAACAATCTATGCGACTGTTATATTTAAGAGTCCCCCCTCCCCAAAAAAGGAATGTATTTGGCACAAGGCCGAGTTTAACGTGTCGGTCAAAAATATTCCCTTTGAACCCGCCTAGACGCGTTCAGGGACTGTCTACCCCCCCCCCACCGGACGAAACTTTGCTCTGCTACAAGGCCTCGCCCGAGTTCCTCTCTGCCGAGGCCGAGAGTCTGACAGTTGAACAATCTATGCGACTTTCCCCCAAGGCCTTCACTCCTACTAATCTTATTGTAGGCGGAAGAGTCCAACATAGACTCTTTAGAGAGATGACACCATAAAGCACTCCCAATTCTCAGCCTAATTCCGTATGGAGTCGTTTTTTTTATAATCACCACACAATAATTTTTATTCAACCCTTTTTCACAAAAAAAAGAATAAAGAAAAAAAAAACAAACAATCACTTTGAAAAAAGCTATATACGGTAATTACGTTCACAATATTTTGTTTTACTTTCACGTGTTAACAACAGTCCCTTTTTATTAAGGCCTTGATGTGGGGCCAAAGTTGGGACCACAGAAATAAAACACGGAACACGGATTAGAAGTAAGAAAGATATATTAACAACAGGTTACAGAGATAGTGCAAGCGTAGCTTACTATAACACAATATTTATTTGTATTTAAATACAAAATGTGGCACAAGGCCGAAAAGGGGGATGGGGAATGACGGTCTTCATCTGTCTTAAATCTAAACTTAGCTAGTCGCAGACACTGACCCAAACATGCCAACAATAATCCAATCACCAAAACAACACATTCACTCCTACCTTTCTTACTACATCCACCATAATACCTCAGTTTCTCTATGACGTCCTAACTAGTCCCCATATATACAAATATTGTTCATGGGGGGAGGGTCTTAAAATAACAACTTTTAAAAAAAAACCCAATGAGTATTTACAAAATGAATTAATTATTTACAATAAAACTAAACAAAACTGAGTTAGTAATAAAACCCCCCACAAACTATGAATGTGGCAGAAATGTCAGTTAACCAGACGAAATCGATGCGGGACTAAGAAAATGAATACACATTCAGACCATCAAGCTTTCACACAAACACTCACTCATTCATACACAACAACAAATACGAAAACACACACCCGAAACGAAAGGCGTCCCGCATCCACCAGAAAACTGAAATCACTAACCACCTAACGAGGGAGGGGATGGGGAATTAAACAAAAGTAAAAAAAATAGGGACAGAAATAGAAGGGACCAATGAGCTTACATACCCTAGCTAAGTTAAACGGGAAAAAAAAAGGAAAAACTAAATATTCAAAAACAAAAACCTAGTCTAACCTAATATCTGTGTGGGTTGCCTATGTTCAACCCTGTTAGGACAATATTCTGAGCCTAACCCACATCTAAATGCCACTCTAGGTCAGCCCCTTTCACTTTACTCATTCGCGCAAGATTCACCCACCTTTTGCCGAATTCTGATGATGGGAGCCGCCGCCTTTCCGTCCTAATCTTGACTTTAAGCTGATGCCTAAAGTACAAGATCAGTTGGGAAGAGGTGAACTTCTCGCCTTCATAGAATCCCTTCTGTCGCGTCGTCCAAATCACGACTCGCATAACCCCTAGTAAGCAACAGAACACATAGTGTTCAGCCTTCGTCAATTGCGACACCACATTGCTACAAACAGAACTGGCTTCCAGGACAAAAAAACTTTCCCTGCAGCATGCGAACCATGAGGCCTTCAACAAACTTGCACAACGGCACTACCGCACTGCACTGAAAAAAAAGGCGTGACCAATGGTCTCGACATTCCCAGTACAGCGACGACAGTTTGGATATTTCTCCAAGCCTGCTGAACAAAGTCTTTTGCCGACCCAGAGGGCCCCGCGAATCATCAGCCAGGTGGTGATGCCTCATCGTTATTGAGACATTTCAACCCAGGCGCCCAAGGCCATATCGAGCGAGCCTCCTGCTTCGTAAGACCGAGCTCGTCGATCAGATCATCTTGAACGGACCCCCTAACTAACACACGATATAATGCCTTACGAGACAACGCTTGGGCGTCGGAGAGGCCACCCGACGACCGCAAGAGGAGCTTCAAAGCACGACGACATTCACGATAGAAGGAGCACTCGCCACGAGGAGTACGACCGGCCTCCTCCTCGCACGAGTGCACACTTCTCAGGGATGGGAAATGTTTACGGACATCTTCTTCCAAAAGGTGCCCACCTCATCCAAACCGCGACACATTCGGTCGAGAAAGGTAATGCGTAGCATATATTGACGAATCTCAATGCTAGGCATTCCCAGACCGCCCTCAGAGGATGAAGGCAACAGATCTCGCGAGATGCCATGTGGGCCTTGCCTCTCCACAAGAAAGAGAACAAGGCCTTGACTAATGACATTAGTCGGGCACACGGGAGTGGAAGCACAGAAAGACGGTAGAGGAGGATCGGATAGATGTGAGAACCACAAACTTCCGCCCTTCCCTTCAGGGAAAGTCTCCTCCGAGACCACAGACTAGCCGCGGCCTCGGCCCGCCCCTGTACCTCCGACCAATTCTTTTCCAACTGGAGATCAGGACCGAACCAGACGCCGAGTATCTTGATCGGCCCATTCGTCCAGAGGAAAGGTCCGGGAAGAGAAACTCCCTTCCACGCACCCAACCGCAAGCCCACAGACTTATCGCGGTTGATTTTGGCCCCTGTCACCATCTCATACCCACTGATCTGCTTACTGACTTCGTTAATCTCGGCTCTGCTCGACACAAGAACCGAAACGTCGTCAGCATAGGCAGAATACCTGGCCGAGTGTTAGCACCAGGCAGCGAAATACCGCGTAGGACCGGATTCGCCTTTAACTTGCGAAGGAAAGGCTCCAACGCAAGAACGTAAAGCAGAGGCGATAGCGGACAACCTTGACGAATGGAGCGAGACAATACGAAAGGCTTCGATCTTACCCCATTCACTTCCACCAGCGCACCGGGGGTCGCATACAAGAGTCGGATCCAGGGCGAAAGTCGGCTCCGAAACCGGCCGCCGAAAGGACAGCCTCCAGAAATCGATGGTCAACCCTATCGAAGGCCTTGGACTGATCTAAATTGATCAGCGCGGCTTCACTGTCGACTTGTTCTAAGATCAGGCGCACCATATGAAAGTTATACTGAATAGTCCTGCCCTTCACAGCACAAGTCTGTTCAGGGCCAATCAGACTAGACAGGACAAGCTACAAACGGTTGGCTAAGATCTTCGCCAAAATCTTTAAGTCAGTGTTTAACATCGTTAAAGGGCGAAAGTTCCTAACCCATCCCCACCGTCCTTGTCCTTACGCAGCAACTTGATGACACCCCTGGTGAAGCGTTGAGGTAAAGACCCTGCCTCATCCAGTGGTTGTACATCAGTTCCAGCAAAGGAACAAAAACGTGCGACAACCTCAAGTAAACTTCGTAGGGCAGACCATCTATTCCCGGAGACTTATCCAGGCCAACCTGCTTCAGCGCTTCCCAGATTTCCGACTCTGTTATGCGGCCCTCGCACCGAGCCACTTCAGCTGCCGAGAAGCAGGGAAAGTCAGCTAAATAGGCGTCGAACTGAGCAGAGCTCAGACCGGGCTCCCTGGTGAAAAGCTCCTGAAAGTAATCTCGAAAGACCTCACATATGCCCGCGTTTGTAGTCACAGTCCGCTTATCCGGTAATGTGACGCACGCTATATGTCGCCTGGCCGCTTTTCGATTTTCCTCTACACGCAGTTCAGCGGCCATATTCGTTGCCTCAGAAGACATTCTTTTTAACCTAGCCCTAACTACCAGAGATTGATCCTTCTTGATAAGCAAGGAGGCCAACTCTGCCTTAGCTAAGACTATGTCCCCACTAACACGGGATTTCACGGCCCGATCAACTTTTTTTTCTTCTAAAGCCGTTTGCGCCGCTAATTTATCTAAATTGAGCCGACGACTAAAGTCGGCAGCAAACGTACGAATCTTAGATTTTAAATTGCCCCACCAGGCATTTCCCACAACCGCTCCCGTCAATTCCCTCTGGATTGTTAGTAGCAGCTGGTCCCGGAAACCCTGATCACTGAAAAGCGAACAGTTCAATTTCCAGTAACCAGCCAACTTAACCTTTAGGTTTATCTAAGTTTACACGGACCCGGACAAGCCTATGGTCCGTATAAACTATATAATGGAAACTTGGACAGCCTAAGAGCCCTACATCGACTCTCCTAACTAAGACTCGGTCCAGATAGCTCGCAAGCGAGCCAGGAGCCGAGCTGCCACTAGTAGTCCAAGTCCATGCTACCTCCCGAGGGTGTTCATTCCGGAACTTATCGACGAGATCAAACCCATCGATAAAGTCCCGAAATGGTTTCACATCCGGGTTGTTAGTACCTTGTTTATGCCCTATACGATCTATATCGGGGTCAAGGACGGCATTCCAATCCCCGCTAAAACTACCCGACGAGACGTCGTCAAGAACGGCGCGATCTGCCGAAACAAAGCAGGCCGCTCGTAATGGGTATTGGGCGCATAAACCCCAATGAGACGAAGAACCTTATCCTTTATGGTAACATCCAGCACGCAAAGCCTGCCCGCCGGATCCGCGAAGACAAGGGTACATGCAGCCTTCAAAGACCTGCTAACTAGCCAAGAGACACCCCTCGAACGACCATCAAAACATGCTGAATAAAGGGCGAACCCCCTAGACAGTATATCCTCACGATCATGAGAAGAAAACCGGGTCTCTTGCAAACAACATATATTCACCCCGAGGCGCTGAAGGTCACGAGAAAATAAATAAAAATAAGAAAGCAGTCGTCCGTTTTGACAAAGTCTTACCGGACTAAAAAAAAAGGAAAAAATGTGAGCCGAAGCCCAAAAACAAATTAAAAAAAACAAACAAAAGAAATGGAAAAAGAAGAAAGAAAAAAGAAAAACTTAAATAAAAATTTAACAGAAAGACTTGGTGGGTCGAATAAAGTTCGTCAAGCACTTGCAGCAAATCCTCGTGGGTCAAAAACAAATTCGTCGCACTTCAAAATCAAAAAGACAAAATCACAAAAAAGAAACTCAAACCGACCGGTCAAAAAAGTCGGAAAAAAACGGAGCTTGTTATAACACTCTCTCGAGGGCTATGTCGCTTACTTAATATAGGCCTGGAAGAGTCTATTGTGTAGATAGTTTCCGGTCTCAAAATAGGTCTCTATTCATTATTCCTAAATAATGAAAAATGATATACGTTTAATGCTAAATTAAATGTTAATAATTTCCAGTAATCCAATGTGTATTGTGCTTTTCTGGTAATTCAAAATTCATAAGTGAGGTGTGGTTTTTCATACTCCTTCTTTTCCTTTTTCTGTAGACATCCTGTGACATGAAAGATGTTCAATATCTTTTTCTTTTCAGGTTAATTTCTAAAGGTTCCGTAAATTTCTTCTTTTTTTTTCTTTTGGGCCTTCTCAGCTCTGGCACTGGTTGCGGTATTGGAACCTCAAACGTGTCAAAGGCGACGTTCATAGTGTCATCTTCTATGGGATCACTGTCGACTATGCTTTCATAACGTTTTCTAATTTGATTTACATGACGTTGTGAATAAACTTCGTTCCCTGAAATCCTATTGTTTTCAGGAGTTTCTTTTTTTTTTCACTGTCAGTGTTGTCATTAACACTGGATACCCTTTTGTCGTAGAATTTGATTAGAATTCCTTTCTTCCCCACTCTTGTAGACACTGGCGAAAATTCTTTATCATATATTAAACAGTAAATACGACAGAAGAGTATTACACGAATATAGAGTGTGTTTATCAGATGACGCAGCGTTCAATCTATTCGACTGTTAATATTTAACAGTCTCCTCCCACGAGGGGAGTATGTGGCACAAGACCGATTTTACTGTGGGTTTTTTCGAACTCGTAGGCTCGGCCAAAAATATTCCATTAGAAACTGCATAAACAAGTTCAGGTCCTATCTATATCCCCGGACAAAACTTTGCCTTGCGGTAAAGCTTCGTCCGAGTTCCTCTCTGCCGAGACAGAGTGTTCGACAGAAATGAACAGTCTGGTCGACTGTTAATACTTAACAGCCCCACTCACGAGGGGTGTATGTGGTACAAGGCTGAGTTTACCGTGTGTATTCCTAGCCCGTAGGTTTGGCAAAAAATATTCCATTTGAATCCGCCGAAACGGGTTTCGTCCGGGTTCCTCTCCGACAAGGCAGAGAGTTCGGCAACAACGAACCGTCTGGTCCACCCTTTCCCCCACCCCCAAAAAAATCCCATAGCTAAGTAAAATTCTTAAAACCTTAGCCAAATCATTAATAGGAAAAACCCTTTTTGTAGTCGTCAAGAAACAAAAAAACAAATTGAAATTCAGTGCAATGCGATCTGTATATAAAACACCCACTTGAATAAACAAATAAATAAATAGAAAATCAGATGGACAATAATAAAAGACAATTCCCCAGACACATAACGATTGTAGGCGCGCCATAAAAATATCTCTCACTGGGAATCAACTAAAAGGTGACCGCAAACATTAGCCTTGAAATAGATACCCTACTCAACCTTAACAAAACCTCTTAGAAGATGATGAATCTATTGATAAGAATTAACTCTCTGACCACTTAACGAAGGAAAATAGTCTAGCCACTCCCACAATAACGAATTCTGTAACGGACCGTGCCTAAAAATACACGTAAACCGACAGATAGCTTATTCTTAAAATTTCGCTTGAAGATGAAACGGGACTAAACACCACAATTAAACTTAATTTTAATAATTATTTGGATGATTTCGGCTCTCGTTTTTGAAACATGAGAACTCTTATGTAGTGAAGGAATCATATTTTTAAACAAAAAATATTATTATAATATAAGCTCTGCTTCTGTATGGAGCACTGTCTTCTTAAAAATAAAAACAAAAATACTAAGGAACCCCAGATTATGCACCCAACGTGTTCTTTTCTTTTTTGCACACACACACACACACACACACACACACACACACACACACACACACACACACACACATATATATATATATATATATATATATATATATATATATATATATATAGCAAAAAGGACTAATTTGAATCGTTTGTCAGAAATGTGTACTCATATCTTACGGAGTTGTGACAACAGTGTGGAATTGCTATATATATATATATATATACTCCCATTTTCCCACACTGTTGTCAGTAACATGTAAGATATTTCTGACACAAGGAAAGTTTTTTTGTGCCATAGTTTCTGTCTAAACGAGAAATATACATTTACAGTATCATGCCAGTATCTTTTACCCTGGATAATTTCTCCTTTCATTGTGGGTGTTGAAGGTAAACTTATGCATTTCGGCATTACCTGTCTAATAATCAGGGATCCGCATCTTTGGGAAGAGGGCTTACCAATCAGCAGGGGTATCATTTCGGGTCTATTATTTTATAAATGGGTTCGGGGTCGTTCAGTATTCATCGTTGGGAAATCTCTATGGCATGATGAAGGGTGCAATTGGGGAGGGGTACAACGATTTGATTAAGTACAGGTTGTGGGTGTGACTGTTGGTGTGACTGTGGGTGTGACTGTGGGTGTGACTGTCTTACTACCTACTCGTCTACCGAACACAGATTTTCTAATGTGAACACAACTAAATTGAAGAAAAAATTCAAACAAATTCACAAAAACAAAATACACCTACACAAATCTCCTACACAAATGTCGGAAGTCTCACAGTTAGAACTCCATTTTCTCGAAACCAAACAAAACCACCTGCCTGAAACTGGTATCGCTACCTCTCTATCCCAGTGGAGAAATCGCAAACCTGGTCTACTCACCCGCTAAATAACAATCAAAATCGATACAGTCACGGACTCAACGCCGATATTAAGGACGGTTTTAACATTTTGCAGAAAACAACCATACAAGCACATGCCATATATGTGCTTCAGCGTGGCATTTGTCCACAACACCCCATTTTTCATTTTCAATCTGTATCGTCTTCAGAATGATGGAACTTAAATGTTCGATCGATTATCTTCGACAATAAATGAAATATGCCTAATTTAGCTTTCATATTTGTGGTGACTTCAATATTCACCACAAAATGTACTTAGTTCACTCAAATAGATTTGATGTTAATGGTGATTCATTTGTTGCTCTATAAACATCGGAAAGAATGACTTTTGATGCAGTAAAATGAGTGAGAATAATTAGATAGATAGATAGATAGATAGATAGGTAGATAGATAGATAGATATGAAAAAAACATAGATAGATAGATAGCCAGACAGATAGATAGATATGAAAAAACATAGATAGATAGATAGATAGATAGATATGAAAAAAACATAGATAGATAGATAGCCAGACAGATAGATATGAAAAAACATAGATAGATAGATAGATAGATAGATAGATATGAATAGACATAGATAGATAGATAGATAGATATGAAAAAACATAGATAGATATGAACAAACATAGATAGATAGATAGATAGATATGATCAAGATAGATAGATAGATAGATAGATAGATATGAATAGACTTAGATACATAGATAGATAGGAAAAGACTATAAGAGATAAATAGATAAATAGATAGATAATGAACTGGCTGAGATAGATAGATAGATAGATAGATAGATAGATAGATAGATAGATAGATATGAACGGAGTCAGATGAACATAGATAGATAGATAGATAGATAGATAGATAGATAGATAGATAGATAGATATGAACAGAGTCAGATGAACTGAGATAGATAGATAGATAGATAGATAGATAGATAGATATGAATAGACATAGATAGATAGATAGATAGATAGATAGATAGATAGATAGATAGATATGAAAAGAATGGAGAAAATAGATAGATAGATAGATAGATAGATAGATAGATAGATAGATAGATATGAAACAAACATAGATAGATAGATAGCCAGACAGATAGATATGAAAAAACATAGATAGATAGATAGATAGATAGATAGATAGATAGATAGATAGATAGATATGAATAGACATAGATAGATAGATAGATAGATAGATAGATAGATAGATAGATAGATAGATAGATAGATAGATATGAAAAGAATGGAGAAAATAGATAGATAGATAGATAGATAGATAGATAGATAGATAGAGATGAATAGACTTAGATACATAGATAGATAGGAAAAGACTAT